>PVHX01010748.1:0-68250 GCA_004024805.1 Geosciurus inauris | reverse complement strand
TCCTTTTCTTGGCCTCTGGCCCAAAGGTCCTGCCACATAGCTTGGCCACAAAGGCCAATGCCCTACCATCCACTTGTCTACTTTCCATGTAGTAATCCACAAAGTTAGCCCCTTAAAAACAGACCAGCTAGCCAAGTATGGTGGCGCACACCTGTAATCCCAGCAAGTTGGGAGGCTGAGACAGGAGAATCGCGAGTTCAAAGCCAGCCTCAGCAATGGCAAGGCACTAAGCAACTCAGTGAGACCCTGTCTCTACATAAAACACAAAATTGGGCTGGGAATGTGGTTCAGTGATAGAGCACCCTTGAGTTCAATACTTGATACAAAAAAAAGACAAAACAGCCCAGCTATTTGTATAGATAATCAGGGGTCCTGGTTCATGCAGTGCAACCATCCATATGGCATGTAACTCAGCCCGTGGCGGCTCTGTCCCATTCCTGCATCATACCACAGGGTGTCAGTAGAGGGCTTCATGGCAACAGTGGTCCAATAGGCCAAAGGCCCTCTACTGGATCTGTCAGTGTACCAAGCACTGTTGCCCACAGGGTTCCTCCTTCCTTAAAGGGTGGAGGCTCTATTGGCTCACGTTCATTGGCACTGTCTAGTGCTTCCTCATTTGCATATTTCACCCACCCTAGAATCTGATGGGGCTCATGGGACAAGGGACTAATAGACAAGACACTCCTCTGTTCCAAATACAACCCCCACGTTGCTAATAAGCACCTGGGCTACACCTGTCCTCAGGGTAACTGCCCAATTCTGCACCCATCCTGCCACAGGATATATGGTACACACCCAAACTTCAGCATTTCATGTGATGATGGCCTCTGAGGCCACCAGAGCTGCATACACAGCTGCAAGCTACTTCTCTATCAGGGTGTAATAAGCCTCTGCACCTTCCATAACTGTGACCAGATGTCTACTGGCCTCCACAGCCACAGCAGCTCATGCTGCTGCCACAGGCCCCACCATCAACTCTCCTGGGTTACGTGAACATCCAGCTCAAAGAGGTGAGCTGGGTCTATTACCTGAAGGGACCAAGCTTGCTGAACAGCCATCTTAGTGACCCAAAAGTAGCTGCTCCAGTCCAGTTCCACCATGCCTCTGTCTTCACCAGAGCATAAAATAACACAATTGGGCCAATAGAGAATCAAGGCCCATCAATACCCCAACAAGCCCACCTAGGTCTGCAATTATGCAATTGTTATTGTTGCAGATATGCCTGAATTTCCTCAACAACAGCTTCCAGAACTTTTGTCTTACCTGACCAAACAACACCCAAGAACTTGACTGACAAGTCAGGTCCCTGCACCTTAGCAGTTTTTACAGCCCAGCCACGTGTTTCCAAATAAACCACTAAGGGTTCAGGGCTGTGACCCCTGAACATGCACAAGAGTCAGAAGTCAAAACACATCATCAATATAATGGAACATATGTCCAATAGGCAGCTGAGTCCATCGGACCAGGTCAATAACCAACAAACCATGGCGTATGGTCAGGTTTTGCAAATAATCTTGTGGCAACACTTGAAATGTCCACTACTGGCCTCACCATGTGAAGGCAAACTGCATTAGCCAAGTCCAGCACATAATGATACGTGCCCAGCTGCAAAGTCAGTTGGTCCATGAGATTATGCACTGAGGGAACTTCTGCATACAGAGAAGGCACCACTTTAATCAGTTCCCAAAAATCTACAGTCATTCTCCAAGCGTCCTCAGGCTTCTTCTTCAGTGGACACACTGGAGAGTTAAAGGGGCCTCGTGTGGGCCATATTATGCCCACCTTCTCCAGTTCCAGGATAGTAGTTCCAATTTCTGCATGTCCCCCTGGGAGGTGGTACCGCTTCACTGTCACAGTCCCTTGGGGTTGTGGCAAGACCTAGAGCAGAAAAGAATGGCTCAGGAGAACTCAGAAGGAGCGTCACAAGCCTGTCATGTCATTGACATAGACAGAAAATGTTTGTGTCTTCTACAATGTCAGAATTTATGGAACAACAATAAATTTGCAGCCCACCACTTTCATCAGTGATCAGGAGCAATTCACTGAATACTTGTGGGTCACCTGGTAGTCATCATCCAGGCAATGTCCAGTTCTTTTATCCCGATCTTAATTTCTATTTTCTCTAACACTCAAGTAGCACATCACACTTCACTTGTGTGTGAGTGTGTTTGTGGTTTTACGGAAAGGCTAAGAAAGGGTTAAGACAGCCACAGGGTTTCAGGAGGTTGGACTGAGAGCAAAGGCAGAGAGCAGATAGGAATGCAAAGAGTCACTGTAGGTGGTCAGATAAGATTATAAACCAGCTTAAGGAGTTGTTCTGGGCACCCCAGAGCTATCAAAGTGCAGGAAGTCTCACAGTGTCAGCTTGGCGTGTTAGCTTGAGATGTCAGCTGGGAGTGGGTCTGTGCATGACTGCCTGATCATCAAGGGCACTTTGCTAACGCCTAGGGGCAGAGATTTGTGGATTTGTCTCTGTGGTGGATTCTCCTGGCCAAGGCTCAAGATGAGTGACCAGAGGACACGGTCAGGGTGCTGCCATGTCCAGTCTCAGGATGCTCTTCCTTGTATGGGTCTGGATTGAGAGGATTGCATCATTTGGTGGTCGGATGTGTTGGATAAGCTCAGGGCCTGGTTGTTCTGATATGAGTGTGTTCCGCTTGTGCCTTCATGTGCTTCTGACCGATTCGATATGTTCCTAGGTAGTCATTCTTTTTAGCACGATTAGTTTACTTATCAGTTTGTGCCTTATGGTTGTGCCAGGAAAATGGTGGTTGTTTACTTGTACAAACAAGATGTAGAGTCCTTCCACCTCAGCACTTAAAATGGAGAAGCTCTTGGCAAACTGCTGCTTCACCAAATGTAATCGCATTGGTTTAGGCACAGCCTGAAAACTGCTGCTCTATACATCATGGATTAACCCAGAGAAGGACACAGCCTGCTGTCTACAAAATGATAAAAACAAATTAGGCAAGATGGAGTCAAAATGGAGTTAGGTCAGCCACTGGTCTTTCCTTCAGAGACATGTTCAGAAATGTAGGTTTAAATTATTCTTACATTATTTATAGCAGGGGGGGGGAAATTGAAGTGAACCCAATTATAAAGTGCAAAACAAAAAAACAATAATATAGATTTAAAGACTTCTGAAGAATGGTACATGATAAAATGTCACTTGTGAGAAATTTTTCATGATGTAAAAACATCATGAAAAGAGTTAAGTTTTAGTGTTTTAGTCAGCTTTTTCACGACGGTCACCAAAAGACCTAAAAAAGCCAGTCATAGTGGCACACACCTGTAATCCCAGAGACTCAGGATTCTGAGGCAGGAGGATCATAAGTTCAAGGCCATCCTCAGCAACTTAGCAAAGCCTTAGGAACTTAGTGAGACCTGTCTCAAAATAAGAAATAAAAAGGGCTGAGAATGTGGCTCAGTGGTTGAGCACCTCTGGGTTCAAACCCTGTACAAAACAAACAAACAAACAAACAAAAGAACAACAGAAAATATAGTGAATGGTGCAAGACCAAATACAAAGTAAAAATAAGAAGTTTAAATATCCCTGATGAAAATATGGGAAGAGACTTCTCTCCCTCTCTGTTTCAGAATTTCTTTCTCTCTTCTTTCCAGTGAGTGGTCTGAAGTCCTTGCCACTGCCTCATTCAGTGGCTGCCTACCCTTGCTATGGCCAGGTGGAATGGTACTGGGGTGAAGGAGAACATTTTTAAAAATGATTAATTTTATTTAAATTTTATGGTAACCCACTGGGGAGTTAAGTATGAAATTATAAGTCTAGTAACAGTTTCTACTTAAATTGTATTGATATTATATAAATTTTACTAATATTATTTTCTTGTTTTAATAAAACACACATTTATATTAACTGCTACATGTTAGCTAACATCAATCTCTGCAAGAAGAGACAGTCCAACAAAGGGTGAAAAAAAGATTTTCTTGTTCACATATAAGGGGGAACAAAAACCTTTCCTAAAATAAGCTCTTCAGCACTGGGGTGATTTGTACACTTTGCTGCATGGTAATAAATATGTCGCCTCCAACACTTGGCCTTGACCTGTCACAAGAAGTAAGGAACTTTCTAGTTAAGTCAGACATTTGAGCAGTTATCAACTAGTATGACCTGGTCGATGGGGTTCTAAGTCTCCCCCGACTTGGAAAAGAATTCTCAAATATTTATAATGACTAAATAAGACATTCACCAGCCTCATAACTCAGTCCCTCAGGGAACTGAGCACCATCTTTTTTGAAATGTAAACATCAAGGGAGGCACAGCCTCCGCATCCTAGTTATTAAGGAAAAGTCTTACCTCCAGGGGCCCTTGATTTCATTTGCAACAATAAATTTGTTTCTCCGCCAGATAAAGCCAACACAGGGATCTTAACAATAAAGATAAGATGATAAAGATAAGGTGGAAAAGAAGCTGTGAGGTTCTCTTACTTGACATCATTACTGTTTAGCTTGAGAACGTGTTTCTATAAAGGGTTGAATGTGCTTGACTATAAAAAAAAGAGAGAGAGAGAGTTTGCTTTCTATCTTTGCAATCTCTGACCACTCAGACATTGCGTGTGATGTACACTGCATTCTAGTTTAATGCTTATTCAATAATAAAGCAGTTTTCTTCCTCTACTACCTTTTTGGAGAGATTTTTCTGGGTTCAGAGAAGCTTTTGGTTTTTCAAATTATATTTTCCCCACAACAGGACTCTGTCAAAATGATATTAGCAGTTGCCTCTGAGTGAAGGAGTGGAGGTCCACCTGTAAAGGTGTCAACTCATTGCTGTGATTAGATTTTCTTAGCAGAGAGCAAAGGTTTGTGTGTTCACCTGGCCTTGGCAATCTCTTAGCTTAGCACCTCATCCTGCTTCTCTTCAGATCCTCCTTTTCAATGTTTTGATTATTCCATGACTCCAAATCATTAGAGATGCCAATAGATATCTTGTTCACTTCTTGTCCCACCAGGAAACATCCGCTTCTCATATCTTGAAATTGAGGTGATTTGGGCCTAATCCTGTCCCTGGCATTCCTTTCAAGCACAGTTTATGACAAGTTTCTAAGAGGCACTAGCTGCCATTCCTAATCAGTCCTTGTTTTTCTAGGGAAAAAGGCATGAATATTGGGAGGTGGGATGATTGGGGGCTTCCTACATTCTGTCTCTCATAGTCACCCTCTGAGACTGATTATATGCAGACCTCATTCTGCATTCCGTGTCTCCTGTTCTCTTTCATATTTTCCACCCTTTGGTCTTTCTGTACTACATGCTGGTTAAACCTCTAGATCTTAAAGTCCATCAGTTCTTCTTCACCCAAGCTTAATCTACTACTTACCTGTTGATTTTATATTTCCAGTCATTCTGTATATTTGAATTTGAGAATGTGTTTGACCACTTTCATGTCATCCAAACTATCTGCGAGGACTTTTATGTCTTCATATCCCAATGTCTTCCTTCATTGCTTTAAACATATTCACATGCTAATTTTATGTTCTTTATTTACAACTTCTCCATCTGAAATCTTCCTGGGTCTGGTTTTAAGGTTTGGTGCTTTTGCTGATTCTTACCATGCTGGCTCTGCTCCTTGGGTGTTTGGGATTTGGAGTTGTGATCTCACATTACTTGGAACTTTCTTGGGGTTAGGGGTTGGGGGGAGACTTTTCTTCTCTCTGGGGCTGAAGCTGATACAGGCATGGCTATACAGTCTCCCCTCTGTGTGGGAGTGAATTGGAGTTCTCCGTCCATTCACTGAGGGGATAACCTTTGGGGGTGCTGCAGACAGGACCCCCACCCCTCCCAGCTCAGACTATGCAGGTGTATCTCCCACACTGTTTGCACATGACCCATAAAAACCAGGCAAATGGCCACAGAAGGCCCAGGGCCAGCACAGACTCCAGCTTTCCCTCACCTCTCTTGCTTTGCATTCTGGCTTCTGAGGATTTCCCTTATCTCTCCTCTGATTAGTCATTCACTTAAAAACATTTTAAAATCATTAGCATCTTATGTGTCCTGTATAAGGAGGGGGAGGTTCTCCAGACATTCTTACTGTCTGTATTACCTGGAAATTGCTTCTTTCCTCTTTTATTTTTTTCTGTCACCCCCTCCCTTTTTTTCCCTCGAGTCACAGTCTTCCACCCCTCCCACAATATGACACAGGTGTGTCTCTCAAAGGCTTCCAGATGGACTCTCTGGAATTCAGAGTTCTGGACCCCTGACACCAGGGTCCTTCTGGTACATCCATAAGAAAATTTTATGAATCTACTACAGCTGGGCACTCTGGCAAGCAGAGAGCTAGCACGGGGTTGTACGGAGCTGGAGTTTCCATGGAAGGCATGGTCACTCCCTTTCGTTGTACAGAGTAGGAAACTGAGCCATGACATACTAGAGATCAGCACTGCAGTCAGCCAGAACCTGCTTCTCGTGCATTTTCCTGGGGAGACTGACTAAAAAACATTTTCCAAATAGCTGTCAATTTCCACTCTCAGTCAATCCATATACAGCTATTACACACTATGAAGAGAAAGCACATACAACATACCCTACCATCATAGGTCTCTTAATGACGGGGATGTGTTCTGAGAAATGAGCCATTAGGTGATTTTGTCATTGTGCAAACATTAAGAAAATGCACTTGTGCAAATTAAGATGGCCAGGACATCACTAGGCGGCAGCATCTTAGGGGCCTGCTGTTGTATATGCAGCCCCTATTGGCAAATCGTGATTGTATATTCATTCAAAGGGGAACTCCAAGTGAAGTCATCCATTGAAAGCCAGCATGCCCTATTCTTCTGAATCAATCACCCTGAGCAAATAGCAGCTCGGGAGGAAGTGATGCTAATCAAGAAGGAGGGGATTGGCAGTTTCATAAAACCCCCATGTGCCAGCTATCTGGGAGAAGAGTATGTCTGAAGATGGTTCTGACTATTCCTCCAGCCCAGCTGTCACCTGAGTGAGTTTAGTTTAGTGCCTTGGTTGCTGACCACTTCGGGTCTCCAGCACCCACCTTGGGGACAGAGGCGCAAAAAGCTGGATTCTAAGAACCCTCAAGGTGGCCCAACCAGCTTCCTCATCTGGCCTTCCAGTGGTGAATTCAGAAAGCACAGGATCCAGTCTTGGCCCTCTGGTTTGGCTGCCTTACTCAAAACATGAACAGGCCCTGGGGACATTACCTAGGACCCTGGGGAGCCCACCCTGTGGACCTCATGGACTTCCACTTCTCCCCACCAAGCCCTCTGTCCTTTTCATCCCATGTCTACTGATGAATCTCTGCCTCCCTCATAGCCTAGTGGACCCCTTATCTATTCTGGCCCTTTACAATTTTCCTACCTTTGGCCAGCTTGATGAATTACTTGCCCCCTATCACTTAATGACTACTGTCACCTGTGCAAGTATAGGTGCCAGGCAGAGGCTTAGTAAGCAGAACATCTAGTCCCTGCTCATCAGGTTATAAGAGGTGCATGAATTCAAAGTGGGACTGCACAGGACACCTGTGTGAGAAGACATGGTAGAAAGAACATTGTCCAGGATGTCAGAGAAGATCCCAGTTCCTGCCCATCCTTTAGCAAACTGGGGCTTGAACTGAGTCACATTTTTTGTCAGTACAGTGTGGTAAGTAAGAGTTTGGGTTCTAGACTCAGAGGGCATCTCCACCTCCTGAGCTGTGTGATCTTGGAAAAGATACTCAACTTTTCTGGGCATCATTGTCCTCATCTTTAATATGGAGATAGAACCATATTAATATTAGTGTTTTGGAAGAATTAAACTAGATCTGTAGAAAGTACTCAGCCCAGAGCCTGGCATATGGTAAACAGTGGATATTACTATGCTTTACCTGTCAATTTTCTCTGTGTCTCTGTTCTCTTCATTTTAAAATGGAAACTGTCATGCCTAATGTGGTTTGACATGATGAATGTGAAAATACCTTATAAATCTGGGAGCCCTTTATAACGGCAACATCAGAAATGGCTCTTCAGCAACTTTGATTTGTGTAGAGGGGACTGAGGGAAGGTGTGGGGCTGTGGGGATGGGAAGGACGGTAGAATTAGATGAACATTGATACCCTACATACGGGTATGATTACACTACTGGAGTGACTATGCACCATGTAAAACCAGAGGAATGAGAAGTTGTGCTCCATTTGTGTACTGTATGTCAAAATGCACTCTATTGTAAAAAGAAAAAAGAAAAAAAGAAATGGCTCTTCAGTTCTGTGGTCCAATTGAGGGCTTTGCTTTAGAAAGTCATTACAAATTCAGAAGTGGGAGACTCTCCAATACCAGCAGCTCTCTCTCTCTCTCTCTGGACCAAGTCTAAAAGCCCAGCATCAGCACTCTTTGCAGTAAACTTTTTTTTTTTTGGTAGCGGGGATTGAGCTCAGGGGTGCTCGACAACTGAGCCACATCCTCAGCCCTATTTTGTGTTTTATGCAGAAATAGGGTCTCTCTGAGTTACTTAATGCCTTGCCGTTGCTGAGGTTGGCTTTGAATTGGCGATTCTCCTGTCCCAGCCTCCTGAAGTGCTGGTGTTACAGGCGTGCACCACGGCGCCCGGCTTCTTTGCGGTAAACTCTGACTTCATCCCTGCTTTCTCATCTGTAGCATGGGCTGAAAACATCTGCCTTGCAGGCCTACAAATTGAAGGTCAGATGAGTCCCTGACCATGGAATGCATGGGGCTCGACTTAAGTGCTCAATCCCTGGCACGTGCTCTTGAGGCCTCAGAGGGCACCTGGCTGCCCTCGCCTGTCTCCGCACAGGTCTGGGGCTGCAGTTCACCTGGCAATCAGAAGGGGGAGCTCTAAGGTTTCCATATAGAAAATGGTTCCCTGAACCAATCTTCCCTGGTTTCCTAGCAGCTGTAGCTTTCCAGGGCCAGAAATGTAGTCCTCTGGGAAGAAGCAAAGGCTGTGCACTCTAAGTCTGCAGCTCATGAAGGCATCAGCTCTAGGCTCCATAACCTTAGAGAAGCAGTCCTGGTTTCCAAGGCCAGACACTTCATGTAGGTAAATTTCCGACCTGGGAGACCCTTCAGGCCAACCTACCAGTTGAGTGGCCTCGAGTTACTCCTCAGTAACCAACTCAGGCCTCAGTTTCCTTCCTTGAAATAGAGAGTTGAAAATTAAAGCTCCTGGTGCCCAAACTCTCCTGAAAGTGCTTGGTAAACTGTGGCATGAGCTGCAAATGTATGCCCTGACTTATTCTCTGTTGCCATTGGTAGAGTGTACCCCATGGGATTCCCCAGTACAAGAAAAGAACAGTGAAAACTTGCTTGCCAACTGCAGATTGTGATGTTCCCACCTGAACATCAGCAATGCACAAAGAAACACTGTAACCATGTTTGGAGCAGGCTTACCCAAGACCACTCCCCAATCACAAAATGACCAAATACCTCCACTTCTGATTAACATGAGCAATTGTTGCTTCTTTTCCAATGATGACTGTAGCCCACTTTAATCCTCTGCCCACCAGAAGAAATTCATTAAGACAGCCAATCACTGAATGATCCCTCCTTCTCAATAGTATCTGACCGCAACTGACCCTGCTTCCTGTATCTGTCCTTAGATCATCCAGCACAAGCCCAAATCCTCCACAGAACTCTTCTCAACTCTCCTGTATGAAAATTCTCCATAACATCTAAGGCGGATGTCCTCCTTTGCTGCAGTCAGCTAAACTAATGGCCTTCAGCCCATAAACTAGAAGAAAGAATTCCACTCTGATTTATCAACCTCGATGTCTTAGCTGTCTGGGTTGCCATGACACAATACCACAGACTGGGTGGCTTAAATAACGGCAGGTTGTTTCTCATAGTTCCAGAAGCTGCAGATCCAAAATGAAGGCTCCAACAGGGTTGGCACCTCCTGAGGCCTCTTGTGTTACAGATGGCCATCTCTCCTGTGTCCTCACATGGCCTTTCTCTGCGTGCACACACCTGGTGTCTCTCTTCCTATGAGGACACTAGTTCTATCAGCTTAGGGCCACATTCTTATGACCTCAGTCAACCTCAGTCAACCTCAGTTGTCTCCTTAAAGACCCTGTTTCCAAATATTGGCAAATTATGAGTAGGAAAGCAACGTACGAATTTTGCAAGGGGAGGGACCTGTTCAGTCCATAACACTTGGTTTTATTATTTTTTTTTCCCTGAGCATAATAAAAGGGCCTTTCAGAAGAGGAGAGGGAGAAGATTTCCCAACAAGTTGAAAAGGTCACTGTCTCTTAGAAATCCTTGCTGAGGGAGCAGGTTGCAATGAGAGGAGAATGACAGAGAGTAAAGAGAATTCTAAAGGAGCTGCTGCATGGCGGCAAAGCCCTGGAAAGTCCACATTTTTAGTAACCTCAACTGCTTTGTGTGGGGCACTATGTGAAGTGTTATATATGTGTCATGGCTAATCCCACACTAGTCTTGCCATAGAGATCTATTACACTGATTTTTTTTTTCTTTCTTTTTTTTTTTTTTCCTGTTTAAAAAAAAATTTCTTTTTAGTTATGATACAACACCAGGACACACTCAGACTTAATCACAAAAGCATGGAACCCAACCTGCTCCAATTCAGTCCACAGCACTCCACCACCCCTCCCTCTTCTCCTCCCTCCACCCCACCCATTCCTCTCCAATTCATTCACAGTTTAATTTTTTCTTTGTATTAGTGTCCTGTGGATACACCTGATGCTGGGACCCACTGTGTCACACTCATGCATGCTCAAATAAAATTTCCATCAGATTCAATTCACTGTTCTTCCCTTTCCCTGTCCCTTCTTCCTTTGTCTACCCTCCTGATCTTTCCTCTATTTTGATGAAATTCCCTTGCTCTCCTTTTTTTCTTTTCTCTCTTTCTTTTTCTTCTTTTTTAAACCCTTTTCCCCACCCCTGCCTTGTTCTGGACTAGCTTCTGCACATCAGATAAAACATTTGACCTCTGAGTTTTGGAGACTGGCTTATTTAGTTTAGCATGATATTCTCCAAATGCCATAATTTCATTCTTCTTTGTAGCTGAATAATATTCCATGGTGTATATATACCACATTTGCTTTATCCATTCATCTGTTGAAGGGCTCCTGGGTTGGTTTCCATACCTTGGCTATTGTGAATTCAGCTGCTATAAACATTAATGTGAGTGACTCACTGTAGTAAGTTGATTTTTAAATCCTTTGGGTATATACCAAAGAGTAGGATAGCTGGATGTGTTTCCATTCCTAGTCTTTTGAGGAATCTCCGTACTGCTTTCCAGAGTGGATGCACTAATTTGCAGTCCCACCAACAATGTATGAGTGTGCCCTTTTCCCGATATCCTTATCAATATTTATGATTATTTGTATTCTTGATAATTGCCCTTCTTACACTGATTTTAACAATAAGAAAGCCCAGACTCTAAGAAATACTTTGCCTATGGCTACACAGCTTGCGGGTAGCAGGTCAGTGTTTGAGCCATGACTTTGTGACTTCAAAATCTGGAGTCTTCTAGTTCACCACAAAATTGTAACCCAAAGACCTACCAGTTTTGCCCCCACACACCACTCCCTCCAAGAAATGCAGCTGCCACAGATATCTTTGCTGGCAAAGACATATGCTTTGGATAAATTAATGAAACTTCTGGGAGTTCTGAAGCCAAAGACTCAAAGACTGTCCACTAGGTAGGGATGCGTCTGCTAATTGGCTACCCAGCCTGATGCTCCTGGTCCTGGTAGGTACTCAGAAGAGGCAGAAACAGCAGGGGGGTGAGGGTAGAGCTCCATGGACTGAGGCAAGACTGATCACTCGTGTTAGCTGATGACTGCCTACTCCCTAAAGAGAGTGGAAACAGACAGACCCTGCCCTCTTCCTCTTTGTTTCTCTAGTAAGCAGCCCTGAACTTAAAGGAGACCATGCAATAGATGCTCAGTAAACACCTTAGGAGTGAGAAAGCAAAGGAGTCATGTGAGTGATGCAGGGCATGGGTGCAAGGCGAACTGTATCCTGTGCCAGTTACCAACCACTACTGAACAGTTAAGGGGGAAATGGTGGGGATGAAGCTCAGTGGTGGAGCACTGAACAGTCCCATGTGGGTGTCTATAGTCCCAGCCTCTCAGAGGCTGAGGCAGAAGGATCTCTTAGGTCCAGGAGTTCAAAACTAACCTGGGCAAGACAGCAAGATGCTGTCTCAACAAAAAAACAGTTAAGGAAAAAATTCTGGCTTATTTTGGAATAAAGGGACACATTTGCTTTAATCTGCAGGGTGTTAGGAATTTTGCCTCAACATATTGGAGGTTTAGAAATAATTCAGCCCAAACAAGGATCTCAGAGAAGAATGACACATTGTCACATAAATTACAGATGGGTTTCATGAACTTTTTAAAAAAACAATTTTTTTTCTCCCTCTCCCTCTTTCTCTCTCTCACACACATACATACACATGAGCTTTTGAATATGGCAACATGTTGCTTAATTCACATCCTAAATTGCTCCATATGGAGAGATGTCACAACAAAAGAATTATGACCATGTTGCTAAATGTATGATGTCAACAAATATTGTCATCTAGGTGGAACCCAGACATATACTTAAGCTATAGGATGTGGAAAATCTTCATGGAAATATACCCTTTATCCTCTTTTTAAAGCATGTAAAGTTGACTTGACATTATAGATTTATGAAATCTTGACCACAGATCTAAAATATTTTTGAAAAAGGAACTCCAAGTGACTTTTTCATTTAAGCCATTCAAAATATTGACAGTTATGCCTCCCTGTGCCCTAGTTAGCTTCAAGGATAGTCCAGATTTGTCAGACATGAATGTGCTGAAGGTGCTGAAATAATCCAAAATCTGTTTACCAAGTAGAATGTCAGAAACTTTGAAATAATGACAGTGTCTGCATGTGGCTCTTTCTAAGCTCAAGCGTCCCTGCAACTTCCAGCATCAGACCACATACTGACTGAGCGAGTTGGCTTAGCACCCTGAACATCAAGCAATCCAATTTGCCACTTCTAGCCAATTTGCCACTTGTGGACCAGTGGCTCACTCTATCAACTGCATCTGCAGGAGAGTAAACATCCAGATTTGGGGGTTAAAAGGAGGTCTCTGGCTTTTTCCTTCCCTTCTTTCCTTCCTTCCTTCCTTCCTTCTTTCTTTTTTTCTTTCTTTCTTGTGATGTTGGGGATTGAACTCAGGTCCTCATACATGCTAGGCAAGTGCTCTACCCCTGAGCTACATCACTAGGACTGTTCGATTCTCTGTCTTCTGGGTAGAGAATGTCAATGGAGTAATAGAAGAAAGACAGAGGGGTAGGAAGGATTTGGGTAGGCAGAGGGAGTCTTCTAGATTCTATCTGGAGATGGAGACACTTCCCACAGGTTGTCAGCAACGTGTAGTAGATGAGATTGTCCAGGAAGAATGAGTCAGGGCTAGAGGGAGAGTCTTGGCCAGATCCTAGGAAGGAGCACAGAAAGTTGTAGAACGGAGTCCAAGATAGGGCCAGGACTGCTGCAGCAAGGCCCTGAGAGATGTGCTGTGGGGAGAGGGAGGGCTAGTGTCCAAATTTTTGTGCACGGGGGCGGGCTGTCTCTCATCTACCCTGCAGCCTTCACAAGCAAAGTGGCCAAATATGGAGGCCAGAAGGAAATGAAGAAAGGAAACACAATGGACTTCCTCGACATGAGCAGGTAGTGAGCTGCTAGATACTTTGGGGCCTCTCCAAACTCAGTGTGCACACCAATCCTCTGAGAATCTCATCAAGATGTAGGTACTGATTCCATAAATATAGGGTGGTACAAGAACCAAGACCACATGAAGAAGAAAGGTTATAGCTCATTCAATCTGCACCCCAGTGCTGCTCAGGGAGTACATGGGCTCTCTCCATGAAATCCTCAGCTTCCCTGAAGATCTCCATTAAGGAGAGCTGAACTGTGCTGTCCAACTGCAAGGTCCCATTTCCTGCCCTCCCCCCTGTGAGAGAAAATGACACAGTCCCAGTCATTCCCCTTCCTCCAGTTCTGCCCTAGGCTGGAGTCCTCCAGGCTTATAAATTCAGAGCCTCCTGAGGTTGGCTGGTCTCCAGGCTGGAGCTTCTGAGCTTGCTTGCTGCAGCATCTAAAGATAGTCTACCTCACAGGAAACCAGACACTATTGGCTAACTTTGCAAATAAAGATGCCCTCAGAGAGAGGCAAAGGGAAATACTTGCTTCTGGCAGAGTCTACATTGGACAGGGTGGCTGACTGGCACATCCTGAAGTTCTCTTCCCCAGTGGGCTAAGGTAAGTATACCTTAGTGGGCGGGTTGGGGTGGGCAGGGCACAATGGAAGAGATCAGAGTAGATAAATGATGCTGGTTTGCTCACAAACCAGCCTTTCCTGAGGATGTCGCAGCCTAAATATGTTCAATGGAGTGGCAGAGTGGAATATGGGTGTGTGTGTGGGCGGTGGGGAGACTAGATCCTCTACAAAACCCAGAACATAGTGGGATATGATTAGAAGTGTTAACAAGTACATTTTAGGGATATGGAGAAAAACCTGTGGTTTGACATTAACTGAAAAAAGCAGAAACAAAATTGCATCTGGATGATAATGAAGAATTACTGGTTTTTTTAAAGACAAGAAATAGTACTTTATTTTTAATAGCTCATATTCTTTAGAGACCCACATTTAGGTTTTATAGGTAAAATTAAATAATCCAATGGAGCTATGAAGGGGAAATGGATAAAATATTAACCATGAATTGCTAATTGTTGAAACTAGGTAATGTGTACCAGGAGCTTCTCTCTGTTTTTGTGTATGTTTAAACTTGTAATAACATTTGAATATTTACTACAAATATAAATGAACTTAACAGAAACATAAAATATAAAGGTTAAATGGAGAAAAACTGAAAGATTGTTCTGCTTGATTCTAGGGAGTAGAATTTTGAATAACTTTGCGGATTCTTTTCCCACACTTTTTTGCACCATGTACAGTTTTTTTCCCCCTCTTTGGTACCAGAGATTGAACCCAGGGGTATTTAACCACTGAGCCACATTCCCCAGCCCTATTTATTTATTTATTTATTTATTTATTTATTTATTTATTTATTTTGGAGACAGATTCTCGCTAAGTTGCTGAGGCTGGCTTTGAACTCACAATCCTCCTGCCTCAGCCTCCAGAGCCACTGGGATTACAGGTGTGTCACACCATGCCCAACACCATTTACAATTTTTATAGTGTTCATATATTGCATTTATAATTAAAATGTTTTAATTAATAAACCTCTGGCACAAATTCACTGTTTAATTTTGTTATATGCTTATATAAACACTGTGAGAACACTTGGGCTCAGGTTTGTGCCATTGGAAAACATGATCTTTGCAAAGAAATTATGAGAGCAAGACAGGAGGAAATATGTCCCTGCTTGCCCATAGCTCCTCTTTTTCAGAAGCCACAGGTGAGGACCAGCTGTGGCTGTCTTTTCTGAGTGCTTGCCTCACATCTGTCAATCATAGCCTCTCAGAATTTATATCTGAGTCCAGAGAAAGGCTATCGAATTTTAAGATTCTTCCTCCCACTCAAAAAAAAGTTGCTATTGTTATTATTTTAAATACTAGATATATAATATTTGAAGTGAAAAGAAATTAAGTCATGGGCTGAGGTTACGGCGCAGTGGTAGCATACTCGCCTAGCACACGTGAGGCACTGGGTTCGATCCTCAGCACCACATAAAAATAAAATAAAGATATTCTGTCCACCTACAACTAAAAAATAAATGTTAAAAAAAAGAAAAAGAAAAGAAATTAAGTCAAAAGTAAAGAAAGCGAACCATGTGAAAGCAGGTAAGAAAACCTCCCTGGTCAGGCACAGGTCATCCAAGGGGCCTGGGCTTCTGGGGAAGAGGCAGATGGGAGGGGCACATGGGCCATTTAACCTTGGGGGCCATTGTGGGTCAAGGGAGGGGGCAGTGACTGACACTTGGGACCTCTGGAAAGGAGAAATGGCCTGAGGAAGGCCAGGGTGGATTCTTCCCTTTCACCTTCTTTACTTGGCTTTATTTTCACAAAGAGATGTAGGGCAGGACACATCTCAGCCCAAATTCGGTTTGACCCCTCTTGGCTGTCAGACTGTCCTGGTGCTTACCATCCCCTGGGAAGGAGCAACTACTCAGTCAGCCGCACATCTGTCTCCATACAATCTACCCCCAACCCTCTCCTCAGGTGTCCCATGGCTGCAGACACTGTTTGGCTTTGGAGCAAAGTCCCGGCTCCTCTGCCCTTAGAAACTGTGCTCATGACTTGGCCTTGTTGGGTCAACTTCCTACTGTCACAGAAGTCATTGGCCATGAGTCCTTAAAGCCAGGATCTGATAGGTGTTGACTTTCTGTGATGATTAGGGGCATGGTATATAAAGTCCCAAGCACAGTGCTTGGCCCATGTTTGGTATTCAAAAATACAATATATGTTGCTATCATGGGAAAACTGAGGCTTAGAGAGCTTGATTATCTTAAGAATACCAACTTCTTTCAAGGGAGATTGTAAAGGGAACCAGAGTTGTAGGGACAGGAGAGGAAAGAATGTGTCAGAGCTGAGTCAGTTCAGAACAAACTTCTGTTCTCTTTCTGACCCACCTCAGCCTGGGAGGCAGACCGTCCCCACCCCAGTCAAATATAGAAGGGCAATTACATCAGGTGTGGTCCTCCCAAATGAGAGACCCTGGCATCCTTCCTGAGATTCAGGGCATCTAGCTGTCCTGCCCAGCCCTACCTCTGCCCTGGAGTCATGAGCTCAGAGATGTTCAGCCCCAACTCCTGTAACAGATGAGCTAACAGGGAGGTCAGCTCACACTGCCCCTCAGCAGGTCATAGGCATATGAAGCAGAATCATAGAGTCCAAGTCTCAGCTGGCTCTTCTGAGGACTTGTTTTGATTCCCAGGGAGCAGTCTGGGAGTTCTGAGAGGCAGGCTGTCTCCTGTCACTCATTCTGCCAAGAAGAACCAAGGGAGACTGAGACTGCCACCTGAACCTTGGTCCTGCCTGTCCTCTCCAAGGGCTTGGAATACACCAGCAGCCATGTATGATGGAATTTTTGTGGCCTCTGGCCACAGTGGGTGCTTCATCAACCTCATCTTTTTATTTGACCAAAATTCAACTATTCAGGGTTGTAAGTCTGGGTAGGGGAAACAAACAACTCAATTACATCTAGTAAATATCTTTACAGACCACGTTTGTTCTTTTTCCTTAAATTGATGTTTATTGTGCAATATAACGCACTGAAAGAACAGAATCCAGGTTCACAACTTATTAAAATTTATCTCCTATGTAACCACCATCCAGGCCAGTGTGAAGAACCTGGTCTGCTGTCCAAGGTCTCCCTCATGGCCCTTCCTAACCATGGCCCCTCCTGCCACACAAAAAACTACAACCCTGACTTTTAAGGCAATCGTTTCCTTGTTTTTCCTCATAGTTTCACCCAATCTACCTCTGCACCCCTAAACAACATAGTTTAGCATTGTCTTGTTTTGATCTTCATATGCATGGGCTCATACGAAGGTCTATTTTTCAGTCTGGTTTCTTTGACTTAACATTGAGCTGGATTTTTTTAAATGTTTAAAATGTTTTATTTTTTCCATTTTTCAACTGGTATATTACAGTTGTACATAATGATGGGATTTGTTTTTACATATTCATTCATGCACACAATATAACTATAATTTGACTAATATCATTCCTTAGTATTTCCTCTTTCTCTTCCCTCCTCCCTCCCCCTGGTCCCTTTCCTCTACTCTACTGATCTCCCTTCAACTTCCATGAGATTTCCCCTGCTCCCATCCACCTTTCTTTTCCTTTTTCCTCTTTAGCTTACACATATGAGAGGAAATATGTGACTCCTGACTTCCTGAGTTTGGGTTATTTCCACTTACCATAATGTTCTCAAGTTCCATCCATTTTCCTGCAAATGACACAGTTTCATTTTTTTATGGCTGAATAATACTCTATTTTGTACACATACCACATTTTCCTTATCCATTCATTCACTGATGGACACCTGGGCTGGTTCCATAGTTTGGCTCTTATAAATTGTGCTCCTATAAACGTGGGTATGTGTGTATCACTGTAAGTCAGATGACTTTAATTCTTTAGGATAAATATCAAAGAGTGGTATAGATGGGTTATATGGTGATTCCATGCCTAGTCTTTTGAGGAACCTCCATACTGATTTCCATAGTGGTTGTACGAATTTACAGTCCCACCAACAATGTAAAAGTCTTCCTTTTTCACTACCTCCTCTCCAGTATTTATTACTGTTTTTATCATTGGGTTTTTCAAATGCATCCATGTTGTAAGAGATGTGCATGGCAACAATGTCCAAACTGGACCCAAACTGAAAGTCACACTCATGTGCATCAGCAGTAGAAATAATAATAAACTGTGGAACACTCACACAGTGCATTCCTATACAGTTGTGAGAATGAACAGACAATGGCCACAGCAATGATATGGGGTGGGCTGCTTCCAGAAAGGCTGAGATACACTTACACATAAATACAAAATTGGTCCAGTTCTAGCCAGGTGCAGTGGCGCAGGCCTGTAATCCCAGCACTTAGGGAGGCTGAGACAGGAGAATCACGAGTTCAAAGCCAGCCTCAGCAACAGCGAGGCACTAAGCAGCCCTGTGAGACCCTGTCTCTACATAAAACACAAAATAGGGCTGGGGATGTGGCTCAGTGGTCGAGTGCCCCTGAGTTCAATCCCCAATACCGAAAAAAAAAAAAAAATTGGTCCAGTTCCATGGGGCACTTACCAGGTGCATCTCCATCACACACAATTGATGTGTCTATGAACAAGAATGATTTACACTGCTATCAGTTTTCTATTGCTTATAGCATTGCAAATTAGCTCAGACAATGAAAGAGGAAGATAGCACCAAACGGTGTACAAGAGAGGACAGCTAACAATCTCTTGTGTGTGCCTGTTTCAAAGTCTTTAATACTGTTTCCTTAGCTTCCTAGGGTGAAGTTTGCAACTCCTCTGTTTACTCCTCTTTTGCGTCCCACCTTGGCTCTCTGCATCCTTACCTAAGCCTCCACTCAGGCTAAACTGGGCTTTCTGGAATGTTCCCAGGACATGTGAGCACCTCCCAGCCCCACCAGCCTCACTTCCTTCTCTGCCCAAGAAACCACCCCTGGGCTAGCCCCCCTGAGCCTTAGACTTCAAAGCCCACCTCCATTCACTGCCAGCTCCCTCTTTGTCACTCAGAACGCTCCTCCCACCTTTAAGTCTCAGCCTAAAGGGCAACATTTTTCGGATTCCCTTTATCACAATCCCCAGTCCTAATGGGGACACATGTAGACATCTAACCCTTGGATTTCCCATAACTTTTGTTTTGTTAAGACACGATAACAAACATTTACAAGAACTGTATCTTAAGCATTTATATCTCTTCAGAATTTAACACAGTGCCTAATGTTGGGGAAGTAGAAATAAAAGCAAAAGCTTCTTCCAGTACAGAAATCCTCCTCACAAAGGTAGTAGAGAAAGAAAACACTTTTTATTATTATAGATTCAGTAAATCAGCACGCGATGCACATCATAGGTGATCCACTGAGAGATTGCAAGACAGAACAAAATCTCATCCTTCTCTATAGTCCAGCAGGTACACCCCATTCCATCCACGTTCCCCAGATAAACAACAGCTAGTCACCAAGCGAGAGGCCTTGACAGCACTATTTTTCATGCAGACTTCAGCCTAACCTTACCTGGTATTCAGGGTAGCCATTGAGGTAGCTAATTCTCTCCATCCAGGGGTGAAGCATCCTTCTCTTTCCTTGGTGACAAAGGAGGTGTGCAGTTTGGAGCAGGGCTCTGAAGTCAGGCCCTGCCCTCCCACAGGGACTGGGAAAAGAGCTCTATGCCCTTTACTGTTCACATTTCAAAGAGATGACAGGCGAGTCCTTGAGAAAGGCCTAGTCTAGGTCATGAAGCAGACAAAGGGCCTATCAAGCCTGGAAATGATGAACACACATTCAAAGAAAGGAGAAAGTGCTTACAAGTTTTCTAAAGTAAATGCCCTAAGGAAAAAAAAAAAGTGAAAAGAATCTCTTCCCTTATTTTCAGCAAGAAGAATTAATCTCTTATTTTTTTTAAATATATACAAGCCGGGCGCAGTAGCGCATGCCTCTAATCCCAGCACTTTGGGAGGCTGAGACAGGAGAATCACGAGTTCAAAGCCAGCCTCAGCAAAGGCGAGGCGCTAAGCAACTCAGTGAGACCCTCTCTCTACATAAAACACAAAATAGGGCTGGGGATGTGGCTCAGTGGTCAAGTGCCCCTGAGTTCAATCCCTGATAACACACACACACACACATATTTTAGTTGTAGATGGACACCTTTATTTTATTTATTTATTTTTATATGGTGCTGAGGATTGAACCCAGTATCTCACAGGTGCTAGGCAAGCTTTCTACCACTGACCTACAACTCCAGCCCTTAATCTCTTATTTTTAATATTTATTTACTCTTATACTACCATAGGGTAAGGATGCTCAATAATTATTGGTTTAATTAATAATTAAATAATTAACAAGTCTGCCTCTGTCTCGATTATTTTTTTAATTATCAAGTATTAAAATTTTACAGTTCAAAATTTTTCAAAATTTTACAGTTCATTTTGAAATAAATAAATACCATAAAGTGCTTTAAAGAGAAAAAGGAAGGAAAGAGTGTCAAACCTCAAGCAATGGGAGGCTTTGGAAACGGGCAACTCACAAACTCAGTGTGAGTCAAGGGTACTTCAGGGGTGGTTTTCTCTTTTGGGTAGTTTTTGGCTTGGGTATATTCATTTGCACTGTATAAGACCATGGTGGGTGGAAAACACTGTGAAGTTTTCAGTGGGTTCTTTGGGGGTAGACTGTCACTCAATTTACTTGCACAAGGGATGAGGTATAAGTTGCAAAACCTTTTCCTTGTAATTTCTTATCATGAACTTGAAGCCCCCTCCATCTGCCATCAGCCTCAGCTCTCTCTGCATCCTGAGGGGTGTGTGTTGTAAAAACAGCTGCACCCTACCTGGGAAAACCGTCCAAATCTGGTAAAACCAGGATTCCCCAATAGCCAAGACTGTAGAGGTGGTAACAGGCTGAGAACACTCCTCTTTAATACAAGGTTAAGTTCAAGACTTTTCGGGGAATGGAAACCAATAGATCCAGTTCTGCTTCCACGGAGAACTTCATGTGAACACTTTTTGGCTGTGACCCACGTGAGTCACACACCCTGGTCAGGCTGCTGGACAGCATACACTTTCACTGACCTAGACATGTTTGTCTTGATTCCTTGTGTTGGATTCTTGTTGAAAAATTGAGCATGTCAGAGCTGGGAAGGCCCTTGGAAGTGATCTGGCCCATGGTTTCACTTAACATCAGGAAACTGAGGCTGAGCTACCACGACCTGCCTAGGGTCTTCCAGAATTCAGGCACGATATGCACAGGAAGTTTGTGGCTCTTAAAAAAGCACCATATTTGAAGGCAGGAAATAGGTTGATCCTTCAGCCTTCAGCCTTTTCTTCTCCAGAGAAAATGATCCCAATTTCTTTACCTCTGTTCATGAGAGCTAGATTCTGGGGGTCTGATGTGAACACCACCTGGTGGTGGCTAGAGGGACAAGTAATATCCCACCCTCCCCATTTTCCACTTGCCATTTCTTGAGAGTCAGCCTGCTGGGCTTTGAGTCCAGAAGGGAGAAACCCTAGCACTTCAGGGTTGTGTCGTGGACCAACTTCTTTCGGGAAAACTGAGTCTACTATTTCTCAGTCTTAGTTCTAGAGAATTGGCCTGCAATTTTAGGCAGACTTCCCCTCCAAGCAGAAAAGCATCATACAGTGCAGGGAGCACGGGACTTTGTGCAGAGCTGCATCTGGGATTGAAATATTGGCTGTATTGCATTGTGGGATAGTTAAGCAAATCTCTGTGAGCCTCTGTCAGTCAATTTGTAAGTGAGGATAATCATTTCTCATGAGAGAGTGTAGAGAGAATTCAGTGAGATGGTGTGTATGAAGCATGATCTTGGCAGGCCTGTAGGCATGGCAACCTTTGCTCCTTCTAAACTGGGGCTTCTTAGGGTTAACATGCAATTCAGGAACACTGAATGAACCAGGATATCCCATGCAGTAAGTCTGGATCAAATAATTCTCTGACCTCAGTTGGTCAAAGAAGAAAAAAATTAAACCTCACAATTTCCTTGGCTCTAGGCTGGAGTTCAAACCCAGCCTTCACACAAAGATTTACTAAAAAGCCATCAACAGGGATTAGGAAGGGTAAGAAACTAAGGGAAGATACACTGGATTTGGAAAATGGTAAGCAGGATGTAAAACCAAAAGATGATGGAAGGAGCCACACAAAAAGAATGTCAGATAGAAGGAGAAAATGGACTGAGGCCACCTAAAAGAGAAGGGAAGTATGGAAACGGGAAGCTGAGGAGGAACTAGAGGCGACAATGACCTCCACCACACATAAGAAAAGTCAAAAAATAAATAAGCAGGCCTGAGAAAAGGAAGTGGCCAGAGGAAGTGCAGCAGGACCGGCAGCAGAGTGGAGCGGGGAGTTTTATAGAGCAAGTTGTACAGAAGTCGTTTCTGCTTGGCTAGGGAACAGGTGCACGTTCCAAGCTCCGCTTTGAGGCTCAGCTTGGACTCTCCCAGCTGGACTCCATTTAGTAAAACCTTGGCTTTTCTGGCTGGAAGGTGGGCATAGAGGCGGGAGGACAGCCTACCTGGGTTTAGTTCTTGCTGGCTGATGCCCTGAGCTATCCTGCGCAGCATCAGGCGGGGGCGCCTTTCCTGTGCCCCCTGCCCGCATGCTGCTTGCAACACTCGTGGGTATGAAACCTAGCTGAGAAGACGCTGCAAAGGCTTATCCTGTTGGATCCTTACACTTGAGTTCTGGTGTCCTGAGAGACAAAAGAAAGCCACTGTTTGTGCAGGCTTCCCCTGAGGGTCACCCCAAAGGCCAGCACATTCTCATCTGCCGCTGAGACCCTCTCTTTAAGCTCATCTCCCAATCCCTGAACATCACGGAGGATCCAGAAATAAAAGGTCCACTTGGCTCAGGCCCACTTTTCCTAAAGAGCCAGCGACCTGGCTAAAGCTATCAAGTTCAGGGGGACCGTTCAGTAAACGGGCCATCTTTCTGGATAGACATCGGACATCGAGTAGTAAACAGAACCCTTGCTGGGCTCTCGTTGGCTGAGGCTGGGTTTGTATTAAACCCAAGCTAGGCAAATGCTCTACCACTGAGCTACATTCCCAGCCTGAGTCCGGGTTTGAACTGGCTCCAGCACACAGATTGCTCTCCCTTTCCAGGCAGATAAAACCCTGTTTTATCTGTGACTCATGCCACCGAGGCAGCATTGGTTCTCAGTACTTACCTGGAAAGAGCTGAAGTCGTTTAAGAAGCAGTTATGTCCAGCAGCGCACAAGAGAGGAGGATGTTGAGATGGGAAGCTGTGTTTCCCACACCAGCTTCAGATTATGCTGTGCTTCAGAGCCCATGTTCCTCTCTTGCGGCTCCACATGGAGAGGTTGATGGGTCTCTTTTCTTGTTTCTCTAGGTTTTCCAATCTCTTGCTCATTCATTCATTTATTCATTCATTCATACAACATAGCAGGCTCCCACAGAGCTCTCAGAATTCAAGGGCCTCTGGCCTGCGGCTATAAACCTATAAGCTCCGCCAGGAATAGGAGATGCTGTCCCCATTAGGTCCTTAGGAATGAAGGTCTGAGATACACTACATATCCTTCTATAAACATTTATACAGCATTTGTTCTATATCAGATCTCTCTCTTTGTTAAACCCTGATCTACAGAGCTAAAAAGAAAGTGGTTCTTCTTTTGAGATCTCCCGGTCTTGAGGGAGGGGGACAGAGAGGGCTATAATGCAAAGTCTACCAAAAAAAAAAAAAAGTGTTGAGGACACACACATTTGGGCCCAAACTGCAGCCTTGCCATGAACAAGCTGTGTGGCCTTAAGCAAGCTACTCACCCTCTCTTAGTACATCTACTTGCCCATAAAGTATAGATAATCTTTTTATATGTTTTATATGAAAACTATTTATTAAACATACAATGTGCTTGGTATTTGTGTATTTGAATTTGTATTTGCTTTAGTGTCTCCTATAATTCGTATTTCTGTTTATTTTTATTTTGAAAATTCCAAAAGAAACATTTCAAATCACTTCCAAAATAGGTAATGTGTGTAGATGGTAAAATAATCCCAAGAGTTGGACCGGGGATGTAGCTTAGAAATAGAGTGCTTGCCTAGCATGTGCAAAGCCCTGGGTTCAATCCCAGTATGAAAAAAAAAAATTCCAAGAGTTTACAGTGAAAACTAAAATTATCTCCCTCCATCCCATAGTCTTCATAGATGCCCTCCTGCAGGAACTACCATTACCAACACTGGTCCACCCCTCCAGAAATATTTAGACCTTACACAAAACATGTGCTTCCACAGAGAGCAGCACAGTGCATGCCTGGTACCTCACATACCAGTGTGTCTTAGAGATGGTTCCGTGACAGAACACACAGATCTGCCTGGCTTTGCTTTTTTTTAAGCGGGTGGTTGATGTTCTGTTCTTTGGATTTACCATGGTTTCATGTGGTCTGTCCCTACCAATAGGTACTGGAGTGGTTTCTCTTCATGTCTATTTCAAGCTCATTGTGGTGATAGTCTGAGTGCACACTTCCTTGAGCTCATGTGTGAGTACATCACTGGATGAACCCCAACAAAGCAATTGTGTGTCATTGCATTCTTTGGCTCTTGATGAACCCAAGGGAGGTTGCTCTTTGGAGGGGAAGCTGAGGCAATGGCTCTGATGACATTTTACCCCCAGGAGCTCTGCTCTATTTGATAGTCACTGTGTCCCCACCATTTCTCCCTGGCCATCCTTCATCTTTGTGGGGGAAGGGGGCATTCAGGCATGGGAAGAGTGTGGCCTGGGCTTCAGTCCTGTTCCCCCACTTCTAGCTGTGTGATGGGCCAGGACCTTGATTTTGCTGTGCCTCTCATGAGACAGTGTGTGCAAGAGGGAAAGGTGGGTGTGAAGGGCGTCTCCAGGTCTCCAGCTCCTCAGAATCATGTAGGGGCTGTCGAAAGAAACACACCTCCTACTGCTCCCTCCATAGCAAGGCACAGCACGGCTCTCAGCAGAGACCACAATGTGCCAGGCAAGCATCTACTACTGTGCCTAGCAATGTGCCAGTGCTCAGAGGAACCCCTGTGGGAGCTGAGCCAGTCTTTGTTGGGGACTCTGAGCCATGAAGGAGCCAGGATAAGGGTGGCTGAGTGTTTCTGTGTCCTTGCTGGACAGACCTTCTGGATGGCAGGGAGTGTCCTGAGCCAGACCTGCCATTTGCCTCTCTGTTAGTAATATGTTCACCAGTCAGGCAAGATCATCCCTTCCACAGTATCTCCTGAAATTGTGTCCCATCTACAGGAATATATTAACCCACTTCCCAACTCTGTCTTTATCAAGACCTTTGTCTGTGTGAATCTCCCACTGAGACAACAGGCCCCTTTCTAGCTGAGGCTGGGCCTGATTCCTCCAGAAGCCTGGCCATGCTGAGCCTCAGGCCACCGGCACTTGGTACATTTGCATAGATGTTGGGGCACTATCCCCAGGAACTCTTCTGGCTTATTGGGAGTCTTGATGCAAAATGGAGATGGTGTTCCATCTGTGTATGGTAGCCCAGGCAACCAATAAGGCCTGTGCATGGCAGCCCAGGCAACCAATAAGGCAGGAGCCTGGATTTGGGACCCCTTGCCCCTTAGCCAGGGATCAATTGCTTATTTCTAACTCTCCCTGCCTTTTCCACACAGGCTCATGCCCTAGTCTTCCTCTTCCTTTCCTCACAAATAGCCCTGGATCCATGTACAGTTAACTAAACACAGGGCTTTTAGAATTTCAGAGAGGATTAAATTGATAATAATGCACACAGGATATCTGACAATAAGCCAACAGTTTAGTAAAAGCTTAGCAAAAACTGACTTACACTCCCCTTAAAAATAATCTAAGAAGAAAGCATTTTTTTATTATTATTTCAGGGGGAGGAATTAGAACAACCTTTAAATACCAAATTCCCATGATGCCCAGGGGGAGACTGAAACACTAGTGTACAAGCAACCTGGATGAGTCCAAACACTCAAAGGGCCTCTGCCGCCTTGCCTAATGCAGAAAATAACTAGGATTTATTTAATGCCTCCTGTATGTGACACAGTTTCTCCCCCTTCGAACAGCTCTGTGGGCAGGCATGAGACTGCATCTCAATGTTGCAGATGAGGAGCATCAGGCCCAGAGATTCCAAGCTCACCCATCATTTAGCCAGAGAGAGCAGATCTGGGGTTCAACCTCAGATAACTCAAGACCACAAAATTTTGGGACTGCAGAACGATCTTTATTGGTTTTAACCTCCTTTTGAAGTCATCTTTGCCATCTCTGTTCACTGGGCAGAAAGGGAGAGAGTATGTCTAGCCCAGGGTCCCTAACTTACAACCTTCAAGAACTTGACTATTTCTTTTCTTACACGGGGCAGTATCTTCACATACTGAGTACCAATTCCTGTTTCCCCATCATCAGCTTTAGACAGATGAAGCTTACTCACAGATCTCAAAACAGGATCTGGTCAGCAATTAATTCCTATTAACTTAAATGTTAAGGCCACAGCCAGACACCTGTTCCAAGAAAACGGCCTTGCAGCCTGAAGCAGAGAAATCATACATTTTTCTTAAGGTCAAACACTCCATCACAGCCTAAGAAGGCCCAGGACTGGCAGCCTTGGCTTATTTCATTGCAGAAGAGACTAGGTGAGATGCAGGACATGGCAGAGGCAGGGCAGGGTGAAGCAATACCTCCGCTGGGTGGGCTATGGGAGTCACCGCCTGGGTGAAACCATCATGGACAGGGTGCATTAGGGTGTGGAAACTCCCTTGGTTAAAGAACCATGAGCTCTGCTTTCAGTTTTGATGAAGAAGGAGGTGCTGACAACCAGGAGGCCTGCTCTGAGACACTTGAAGTTTCTGAGGGGCCTGCCTGTGGTCTCACAAGGAAGAGAAGGAAGTGCCAGATGAGCAAAGGGAGAGAGTGCCCTATCTGCCACCTCTGGAGTAAATGTCCAGCAAGTCCTGGATGGGAAAAGAGTGGAAACAGGGCAAGCTTGATTGTCCAACCTGTGAAGAAATGTCTTCTTTTTCAATTTTTGCTCAAAAAAAAAAACAAAACAAAAAGAAAAAAACAAAGCAGGACATAATAATAGTAGGGAAGGTCAGGCTGGTAATGGCCAAGAGAAGTAGTCTCACAGGCCCAGCCATGAGCTCATCCTGTCTTGGACCGGTCAACCCTTCTGTGACTGCAGAACTGTGGATCATGACAGTATTCCTCTTCAACTGGGTCTGGAAGATAGCCATCAGTCCCAGTTAGCTTGGATTTAAGGGGTTTCCCACAGGTGGGAGTGTAGTGGCACCCCTTCCTCCACAAAAAATCTTAATTAAGCTTTTCCAGAAGTGTGCATGATAATTGATCTTGGGACTATCAGCAAAAGAGTTTCTACAAAAGAGTTCAATGTAGTTAAACTTCCTATTTCCTGTTGTTCTATCTTAACTTGGCCACTGGCCTGAAAGAAATCAGCACTCCAGATGCTGAATGCCCGCTTACTAGTTTTTTCACAGCTGTTTATGGACTATCTAGTATAGTAACAATGTAAGGGGCTGGGTTGTGGCTCAGTTGTAGAGCGCTTGCCTAGAATGCGTGAGGCACTGGGTTCAATTTTCAGCACCACTTATAAATAAATAAAATAAAGGTCCATTGACAACTAAAAAATACTTTTAAAAAAATTGCTTTGCAAGCTTTTGGGCTGGGATTGTGGCTCAGTGGTAGAGTGCTTGCCTTGCATGTGTGAGGCACTGGGTTTGATTCTCAGCACCACATATAAATAAATGAATAAATAAAGGTCCATCAACAACTAAAAAAATTTTTAAAAAAACAATATAATATTTTATAGAAGTGTGTTTGCAGGTGCAAAGTGTGGTAGGAAAAACAGATCCTTAACAAGGCCTTTGGCCTTGGGCCTGAGCTTCACAGAGATGTTTACATTTCAAAGAGAAAAGATGTTACTAATTGGGCTCCCGGGTAACAGTTGACAGGAGGAGGAAAGAAAAGGGAAAAGAAGTTCTCCCTTCTCAGGTTCTGTCCTTGAAGGGTTAACTTGCCCAGAACAGTGAAAGAAAAAGCTACTTTTGTGTAAACTTCTGCAGACTGAACTTCTGAGCCTCTCACCTTTACAGGCTGGGTATAAAGTTCTGAAACTGCCCGAACTCAGGGTTCAGGGGAATCAATTGATTACAGTGAAAGCTGTACCCTCTGAACCTGCTGCAGTCAAATAAAACTGTTTCCTGCTGTCTTCAGTGCCTTGTCTCATCTGTTCCTACAACAGGAGTGCTGAAAGTCCTGGGCGACACAAGACAAGTGATTCATGGGAAAGTGTGACTCTGCCTAATCCTTGCTTAGGAAGAGAAGGGCCTGTTGGTTCCAAGGGGAAGAGGAGGAGGAAGGGCTCTCAAAACCCAAACGTAGGGAGTCTCTGAGAACTTTCCCTCCAAGCTTAGCTTCATGGAGGAGAAAGGAGAGGCCAGAAGGTGGAGAAGGTGATAATAAAGAGCATGCAAAATTTCTTGGGGAAAGGTTGGACTGAAAGAAGTTCCCTTCCTCTGTCACCTCTCCCTATCCTGTCCTTCATCTCCCTTTCTTTGGTCCTCCTTCCTCTATCCATACACTGGTCAAACTAGACACCTTTTGGAGAGATTTTGTGTGTGTATGGTGCTGGGCATTGAACCCAGGGCCTTATACATGTAAGGCAAGCACTCTACCAGCTAAGCTATATTCCCAGCCCTTGGAGAAATTTTTGAAAGTCAACAAAAGAGATCTGTCTCAAGCTCCAAAAGGCCTAGATCCAAATGCTTGCTGAGCAAGTCCCCTCAGGGACTTCTCCTTGAACTTGTCAGAGCCTCAGTCCTCTCAAGGACCTCTCTTTGAACTCGTCGGGGTCTGGGTGCCTCTCCTGCCGAAGGGTTCTGTTGAAGCTTCCACCATTAGACTGCAGTGGGAATCAACAAGATGGCGAGCGTGAAGGCAGGAACATGCTAGGCACCCAACTGGTATTTGTTTCTTCCTTCCTGCCTCCACCATGGACCATTTAGAATTACGGATTTGTTCCTTAGAGAACTAACACTATCTCTTGTTTTCCCTTCTGATCTAGGTCCTCACCATGCCCACCTTCTCCCCTCAATCAACTGAAGACTTTGAGTATGATGAGTCTGCTGAAGCCTGTTATGTGGGGGACATTGTGGCCTTTGGGACTCTGTTCTTGTCCATATTCTACTCCCTTGTCTTTGCCTTTGGCCTGGTGGGCAATCTGCTGGTAGTGTTGGCCCTCACCAACAGCCGGAAGCCCAAGAGCATCACCGACATCTACCTGCTGAACCTGGCCTTGAGCGATCTGCTCTTCGTAGCGACTTTGCCCTTTTGGACTCACTACGTGGTCAGCGAACAAGGCTTCCACAACGCTGTGTGCAAACTCACCACCGCCCTCTTCTTCATCGGCTTTTTCGGAGGCATATTTTTCATCACTGTCATCAGCATCGACAGGTACCTGGCCATCGTTCTGGCTGCCAACTCCATGAGCAACCGGACCGTGCAACACGGTGTCACCATCAGCCTGGGCGTCTGGGCAGCAGCCATCCTCGTGGCGGCACCCCAGTTCATGTTCACAAAGCAAAAAGAAAATGAGTGCCTGGGTGACTACCCTGAGGTCCTCCAGGAAATTTGGCCGGTGCTCCGCAACATGGAAGTGAACTTTCTCGGCTTCCTGCTGCCCCTGCTCATCATGAGCTTCTGCTACTTCAGAATCATCCAGACACTGTTTTCCTGCAAGAACCAAAAGAAAGCTAAAGCCATCAAGCTCATCTTACTGGTGGTCATCGTGTTTTTCCTCTTCTGGACACCTTACAACGTTGTGATTTTCCTGGAGACTCTCAAATTCTACGACTTCTTTCCCAGCTGTGATGTGAAGAGGGATCTGAGGCTGGCTCTCAGTGTGACTGAGACGGTGGCATTTAGCCACTGTTGCCTCAATCCCTTCATCTATGCTTTCGCTGGGGAGAAGTTCAGAAGATACCTCTGCCACCTATATAGGAAGTTCCTGGTGGTCCTGTGTGGTCATTCGGTCCACGTCAGCTTCCCCCCATCTGAATCTCAAAGAAGCAGGCAGGGGAGCATTCTGAGCAGCAATTTTACTCACTACACAAGTGATGGAGATGCGTCCCTCCTTCTCTGAAAGGATCCACAAAGCCTTGTCTCTACAGAGAACCCAGAGTTCCTGAATCTGACACTGAGTAATAAGAATAGATTTTTGTTGTTGTTTCATACATTCAAAAAAATTTGTACCCCAAACTAACAAAACCACCCTATGGTGTATTCAAGAAATGTGCTCAAAATTTGAATGATAAAGGATGCACATGTCTCCTACTGCAAATGCCAGGACGTTTTTTCCTTACAAATAGCAAAATTTTAATCCAGACCAACTTGGTTGAAAAGGGATTTGTGAGTGATTTTCTCACTGTGGCATTGACCAAGGAGTGACTGAGCCCTCAAGGTGAGCGGAAACCAGGACTTGAACCTAGCTAGAATTTGTTCTCTCCAACCTTCAAGGCTTTAAGCAGTGATAGATCTCCAAAGCTCACATAACACATAACTCACATCACAGCTTTATCACCAGAGAGGGAATAGGACCCATTCCTCTCTGGTCCCACAGTCAAAATTTCCAGAGAAGTCTTCTGATTGGCTAAGTTTGTATCAAGTGGGGACCAGGTGGTGGCATCCACAAGTTGGGAATATATGGGATCAATCGACTTCCCTGACCCAAACTTCTGCTCTAATCTCATGGTTAGAGGTTGAGGAAGATGTGTTTCCAACAAGTTAGAGGAGTCAGTACTGCTCTGATCAGACAGAACAAGAGCCACTCTCCTGTACCTAAGATAGCTCCTCCCTTAATTATACCAACCAGCACACATCTTTTCATTAAACCTCCTTCTATCATGTCCCCAAACCTACAAGGGCTGTCCACTGCCCACTGTATCAAGTCCAAACTCAAATGCTTAACCTCAGACCCTCCACCATGCAGTTCTACTGACAGATTCCCCGCTGCTTAACTTTCCAAAGGACCCCATCCACCCTGTTAGCCTTATCCAGCCCTGTGTCTGCCATGAGACCTCACAAATCTCCCTCCACTTGCTCCCAGGCCCATGGGGAGAAACAAAAAGAACCCTGCCCCAAAGTGAAGGCATGAATTCCAATCCCAACTCTGTCACTTGCCCACTGAGGCCAACTGAGCTTCAGTCCCTGCATCTATACAAGGGGACTGATGATATCTTTTGTGTAAGGAGCATTCTCTTTATCATGAGGAACCAGCCGACTCTTGCAAGTCCTGATCATCTCACCTGTTTCCCAGACTTCAGCTATACCTTCACCTGGCAAGGAGGAGATGGCACCATGGCAAAGTGGGACATAGCCCTGACACAGAGGAGGTTCCTATTGCAGCCCTCAGTGAACAGCTAGGTCTGCAGGTAGGCAGCCTTCTGACCCAAGCCTCCAAATCCCCTTGCCACAAGACGATCTCTGCCCAAGACAATCCCCCTCACTCTTGCCACTGCCAACCTTGAGAGCCAAGCTATGAGAGCAGTTTTCTTCTTTCAGCAAATGTTTGAGATGGTCTAAAAATTTAAAGAAATAATGCTAAAGAAAACATCATCTATGATCTAACCAAACGAATCTTCATTCCTAGGCTTGCCCCTCAGACCTCATTCACACTCTCACTTGTTTAGAGTTGCCATCATAAAGCAATTATGTAACCTGCTTTCTACAGTGTTAGATCCCCAATGGCTCTGTGTCTATGTAGTTTTATAACAGCCCTTTTAGAAGACTCTACCAGATGGTGTGTTCATTGAGGCAGATGTACTGATTCACTGCTGTGCATCTGGTCTCTCCTTGGCTGGCTGTACGTGTGTGTAATGAATGAGAGAATGAGTCATGTTCCTTCAAGATGGTGCACCATAATTAACTCGCCCTTACTCTGTTGATAAACATTTCACTCCTTTCCAATGCTTAGCAAATACATATTTTACAGCACTTTCATCTGTGTTGTTTTCTTTCTCGGGTTCAATTATTTCCATTAAATAAGTTCCTTGCCATCGGGATGACTGGGTCACAGGGCATGGGGGACGTTTTAGCTTTTGACGCATAGATACAAAATTAGTTTACTACAAAATCTTTTTTGGGTACATATTATGCACAACATGTGAGCTCAAGTCCGAGATATTCCAAAGGTGATAATACCAGTTCTCTGCCCACAATGATTTAACCTTTAAATGAAGAAGAGGGATGTGAACACAGAAGCATGCTTTGCATTATGGGGTAGCACAGGGGCGGTGACATCAGACCTGAGACTTGAGGGGTAAGGGACTTCTCAAGCAAATAAGGTGTTGGTGAGCCAGGCTGAGGGAACAGCATGTGGAAATGAAGTGTGTGAGAGTGTGTAGCTCTTTAGGTGCGAGCAAATTTTGTGCAAATATTAAAAGGCACTGATTAAGAACAAGATGGATGGAAGGGACCTTCTGGAGCTGGGGTCATTAGCTGAAGATTTGGCTCAAACAACCAATAGAACAGGGTGGTTCCTCTCAGGGTATTCATGAGGCTGCTCAGTTATTATGCCATCCTTATTCCAAGATTGAATCTTGAGAGTTTTGTTTTGCTTTTTGCAGTAATGGAAGTTGAACTAAGGGTCTCATGCATGCTAGGCAAATGCTCTACCACTGAGCCACACCCCCAGCTCAAAGCATGAGGCTTTTAATTACAGTTCAACTTATTTCTGAAATTCCAAATAAGGAAGAAATAATTATTTTGGCTTGAGAAATAAAAGTAGGGAAACAAACACTTTCATTTCTAGAAGAATATTAAATTTGCATAAGAATCCTACTTTTTCTCATTCATTTTGCTGAATAAGAAAAAACCCAGAACAGCAAGGATATTGGTGACTAAAAAAAGGAGGGCACATTTGAAGAGGAGAGTTCACCCTCAACATACAAGTAGATCATGCCCACTGCTGCCCGAGCTCTGGGCTTCCCAAAAGCAGAGGTAAATAAAACCCAGAGATCTGCAATATGTCCCAATGCGTTAACTCTGACCTTCAGCAAGTTACTTAACATCTCAGGCTCAGAGTTCAAAGGAGAAAAATAAAAGTAGTGACAAGATCCCAGTGTTATGAGGATTTAGTGAGATTGCCTCCACAAAGCTCCCAGTGCTCACCTGGCAAAACAAGCTCACATAAACAGTGGCAAGTATTATTACTTTATTTTTATCACTCTTATTTTATTTTTGCAGCACTGAGGATTGAACCCAAGGAAACTTTGCCACTGAGCTACATCCCCATCCCTTTTAATCTTTCATTTTGATACAGGGCTTCCTAAGTTGTCCAGGTTGGCCTCGAACTTGTGACCCTCCAGCCTCATTCTCCGGAGTCCTGGGATCATAGGTGTGCATTACTGAAGGTGGCAATGTTTTGTTTTAATTTCCCCATTTTATATTGGTGCGTTATAGCTGTACATAATGGTGGGATTTGTTTTTACATATTTGTACATGTACATATTTGTACATGCACGCGATAATTTCCCCATTATCACTCCCCAACACTTTCCACCTCCTTCCTCTTTTCCCATCCCCTGTCCCTTTCCTCTACTGAGCTTCCTTTTATTTTCATGATATCACCACCACCGCCGCCACCACCACCACCTTTCTTTTCCTTTTTCCTCTCTTTCCACCACATAAGAGAGAAACATATGACCCCTGACCATCTGAGTTTGGCTTATTTCCATTTAAGTGTTCTCTATTTCCATTCATTTTCCTGCAAATGACACAATTTCATCTTTCTTTACAGCTGAATAAAATTCTGTTGTGTAGGGCTGGGGTTGTGGCTCAGTGGTAGAGCTCTTGCCTTGCATGTGTGAGACACTGGGTTCAATTCTCAGTACTGCATATAAACAAATAAAGTCCATTGACAACTAAGAATATATATATTTTTAAAATTCCATTGTGTATATATACCACATTTTCTTTATCCTTCATCCATTGGACACTTAAGCTGGTTCAATAGTTTGGCTATTATTATTTGTGCTCCTATAAATATGGGTAAGCAGGTATCACTGTAGTAAGATGACTTTAATTCTTCAGAATAAAAACCGAGAAGTGGTATAACTGAGTCATATGGTGATTCCATGCTTAGCCTGTTGAGGAACCTCCATACTGATTTCCATATTGGTTATGCTAATTTACAATCCCACCAACGGTGTAAAAGTCTTCCTTTTACTCCACATCCTCTGTAGCATTTTTTATTATTTTCACTCTTCATGACTACCATTCTGACTGGTGTGAGATGAACTCTCAGTGTAGTTTTGATTTGCACTTCCCTATTGCTAATGATGATGAACATTTTTTCATGTATTTGTTGGTCATGTGTATATTTTCTTTTGGGAAGGGTCTGTTTAATTTATTTGACTATTTTTTTATTTATACTTTTGGTACCAGGGAATTGAACCCACAGGCACTTAACCACTGAGCTACATACCCAGACCTTTTTTATTTTTTATTTTGAGACAGAATCTCACAAAGTTGCTTAAGACCTCACTAAATTGCTGAGGCTGGCTTTGAACTTGCAATCCTCCTGCCTCAGCCTCCAGAGTTGCTGAAATTATAGGCATAAACCACCATGCCTGGTTTGCCTATCCCTTTTATTAATTGGGTTATTTGCTTTGCTACTGTTAAGTGTTTTGAATTCTTTACATATTCTAGATGTTAATCCTCTGTTATAAGAGTAGCTAGTAAAGATTTTCTCCCATCCTGTAGATTATCTCTTCATATTCCTAATTGTTTCCTTTTCTGTGCTTTTGAATTTGATGCCATCCCATTTATTAACTCTTGACATTATTTCCTAAGCTTTAGGGATCCCATTGAGAAAGTCATTGCCTGTGCCTATATGTTGGAGTACTGATTCTACATCTTCTTCTAAAAGTTGAAGTAGCTTCTGGTCTAATTCCTATGTCTTTGATCCATCTTGAGTTGATTTTTGTGTATGGTGAGTCTAGTTTCATTCTTCTACATATGGATAACCAGTTTTCCCAGTATCATTTGTTTAAAAGGCTATCTTTTCTCAAAGTATACTTTTAGCACCTTTGTCAAGGATCAGATGACTGTATCTGCATGGGTTTTTCTGAGTGTGTTCTATTCCATGCCACTAGTCCATGTGTCTATTTTTATGCCAGTACCATGCAGCTTTTATTGCTATACCTCTGTAGTATAGTGTGAAATCAGGTATTTTGATGCCTCCAGCATTGCTCTTTTGGCTTATAATCACTTTGTCTGAGTCTTTTATTCTTTCAAATGAATTTTAAGACTGTTTTTTCTAGTTCTGTGAAGAATGTCAGTGGTATTTTGATGAGGATTTCTTTGAATGTGTAGATTGCTTTTAGTAGTATGGCCATTTTAACAATACTAGTTCTGCCTATCCATGAACATGGGAAGTCTTTCCATCTTCTAAGATCTTCTTCAATTTCTTTCTTCAATGTTCTACAGTTTTTATTGCAGCTCTTTCATCCCCTTGGTTAGATTTATTCCTAGGTATTTTTTTAGGCTATTGTGAATGGAATTATTTTTCCTGATTTCTTTCTCAGCAGATTCATTATTGGTATATAGGAAAGCTATTGAATTCTGTATATTGATTTTGTAACCTGCTACTTTGCAGAATTTGTTTATTAGCTTCAGCAGTCTTTTTGTGGAGTTTTTTGGACCTACTGAGTGTAGGATATCATATCATCTACAGTGGTGATTATTTTTTTGTTAGCTTTTCCCAGTGAGGAAATTCACACTATCTTGTCCTTGCCTTTTTGTTTTTCTTAATCCCATAATCACAGACTTTTAGATGGTCAAAGATTACTGGGTCTAAACTTATACCCTACAGCTAGGGAAAAGTGGTCATTTAAGGCCAGAGCCTGGCCCCAGATAACACAGTGCATTACTGAAAGAGGCTGATCTTTGACATACAGTATGCCACCTCCTCACTCACCTTTATAAGAAAACAGACCACTCTGGCTTCTGGGAGCGTAGAACTCAGGTGGGCAACAAACCTCAAAAAGAAGTTCTGCAGACAGATAACCAGGCAGAGAGAAGTGGCTCCTGCCCTAAACTGCTCTTCAACTGAATCAGTTCACCCATGGACAGGGGCTGGGTGCATGGTATGGCCTTTAGTGATATCTATTCTGTCATCAGTATCTCTAATGACAGGTGGTGTCAACAGAGAGTCGTCAGCAAATCATACAGAATTTCCAGAGACAAATGCCATGAGTGACCTCCAGAAAGAAACCTCAGATAGACAGGGCTAATATCAGCAATGGCCATATCCAGGGGCTGCCCAGTAGTTAAGCAAAATGCCAAGTCACTTCTAAATGATTCTACTCATTTCAGATTCTGTGCTCTCATTTAATGACATTCTAAGGGAGAGTCTCCTTGCCTGGGACCTTGACACTGAGAAGATGAACAACATATGCTTTCAGTTCTTGGGAAGAGCTATCAGTTCTTTTAATGCATTGCACAGGGAATACATACAAAATGCCCTGGTGTTTCCATTCATCTCTCTGTAAGGTGTTGCTCCCAAGTGTCCTGGGACAGACTCCACCTCTGGCCCCGGAAGGCTTTAACTATTGGTGGGCACATGGCAACCTTATTCTGAGAGGCCCACCTTGGGGAGCACAAAGTTCCTAAATGCTATCCCATTTTTGCCTTCAGAATCAAGGCAGACTTTCCCAACTCAGAAGCAAATTTTCTTCTCCATGTGCACTCCGTTGGCTGGCCCACAGGGACCACTACAGTTTCAATTTAACTTGTAATATTGCATGTTTAACTTGCTGAGTTTTCAACTTCATTTCAGACTACCCAAGAGTAGTATGATTTGAAAGCAAATGAGAAAAGTAGGTGTTAGCACATTTAGAAATATCTGGTTTCTCTCCAAGAGAGCCTCTATCCACAGGAGAGCCACGTGGTTTTCTGAAGAGAATCATCATCATTATGTTCCCATGGGTGGGGTATAAGGGCATGTTGCTAGGCAATCATGAGAGTTCCTCCAGACACACCCAGGACGTGGGTTCACCAGTAATGGCAAAACATGCACAGCAGGAAAATTACTCTTCTACCCATATTTCCTCATTTATTTAGATAGAAATAAAAAATTGCATTTCTTTCAATACTAGATAAGATTGTTCAGCTTTCAATGTATTTGTTTTGTATTTCATTCTTTGTATCTTTTTCTGATCATAAAACATATAGACATTAGAGAAAATATGATACATTAAGAATTTTAAGTTTAAAAAATTAAATTACACAACATTCTACTTCCCAGAGATACCAATGTTCTACTATGTCTTTCTGCAGATACAATTTGATTTAAAAAAAAAAAAAAGATTCAAGATCATGTTTCAGTTCAAGATCAAGTACAGTTTTAGATCTTTTTTTAAAAAAAAAAATTAGCATTATAGTATGAACATTTTCCATAGAGTAAACTCAAATGTGATTTATTTTTTAAAGAGAAGGGGGGTCTTGTCAGGTGTGGTAGCACATGTTTGTAATCCCAGTGACTCTAGAGGCTAAAGTAAGAGGATCACAAATTTGAGGCCAGCCTGTGCAACTTAGCAAGACCCTGTCTCAAAATTAAAAGGGCTGGGAATGTAGCTCAGCAGTAAAGTACCCCAGGGTTCAATCTCTAGTACTACAGAGAGAAAGAGAGATGGGGTCTCACTATATTGCACAGGCTGGCCCCAAACCCTGGGCTCAAGCAATCCTCCTGCCTCAGACTCCCAAGTAACTATGACAATAGGCATGCACCATTATGCCTGTCTTTCAAACATGACTTGAAACGGTTACAGAGGAATCAATAACAGACTTCACGTTGCCAAACCCTACTGGACCTGGCTGCTGCTCCTAGTTTCTCAGTACTAGGAACATCAACATTGGTGAACACAAATCTTTGCAAATATTTTTTGTATTCAGAGGAATTATAGTCTTAATGGATTTAAGCACTTTTAAGTGTCTTGTTCACTGCTGCAAATTTACTTTCCAGAAAGAGGACACTGTTGCTGGCACTCTAAGAATCCCAATACTCTACATTAGCTCCCCTCACTTTCCCAGTCTTTTTGGTCAAGATATCCTGGGCTTTTGTGATTTTCTTAGCATATCACCTGCTGACTTCAAGAGGTACAGAGAAAGACTAAAAGGAGGTAGCAAGGCTGCTCTTTCACAGACAGAAAAAAGGGATATGGGAATTTTTTAAAAGTGACCAATGACATCACAAAAAAAAACTATTTTAAGGGAAGAGACAGGACTTAGCACATGGGTTAGGGTGACACAAGAGAGGCCATCAGAGTCATGCAAAATTGAGTCAGAGAAAGAGGTAGCTCTTTGGGGTGAGAGGATTGTTTTACAGGGAAGAAAAAGAGAGAGAAGTAGGGCAACCATAAAGCCCATTTGCAGACTGAATGCTTTAAAAAATCACTTCTATGCAAAATATAAACAACCTGCGAAAGATAACAAAGAGAGATTTTGAATTCAAGATTTTGCATGGCTGAATCCACTGTCATTTTGGATACTTTTGGATGTAGCCATATCAGTATACTGTAGAGTTCATTACCTGTAGAATAAAAGAAAGCAAGAAGGGGGGAAAAAAGCTTTAGCAACTTAATTTAAATACCTTGTATTTTCTCCTTATATTGTATTTCACAAATTCTTTATACATTATATGGAAAAAGTCAAACCACAGTGACTCTTGAGTGAATAGGACTGAATGGAGTGAATCACTAGGGATTTACTCAAGTCCTAGTCCTTGGACTTTGCTGGCAGAAATGATGATGCCCCCCTCAGGGAAGTACCTGGATTCCAACTCTTTGGCATATCCAGTGGCCCTGCTTTTGGACAGGCCCTCCTCTTGACTTCACATCTCCTAAAGCTCTCGTCTTATGTCTCAAAAGAGCTATTCCAGGTCCCCTTCTCCCATTCTTAATCTCTCCTCTCTCCTCTGCCTGACTCACACTCTAGCCCAGGTCCCCAGTGTTCTTGTTGCTGAGTCCATTGGTCCATAATCAGGCTTGGCTTGCTTGGCCCATTAGCAGAACTGAATGGAGTGAATCACTAGGGATTGAACTCAGGGGTACTTGACCACTGAGCCACATCCTCAACCCTATTTTGTGTTTTACTTAGAGACAGGGTCTCACAGAGTTGCTTAGTGCCTCGCTTTTGCTGAGGCTGGCTTTGGACTCACAATCCTCCTGTCTCAGCCTCCCAATCCCTGGGATTACATCACTGCACATGGTCGCTTTCTCCTTGAAGAACCTCTTCCACCCAGCATTGCAGATCACGCTCGACATCTCTGTTCATCCCATTACCCTGCTCGCTGTTCTTTCTTAGTCTCCTTCGCTGATTCCTTCCTCTCTTCTTGACCTCTACACGTCACAGGCTCTAGAACTCATTCCCCAGGCCTCTTCTCATCTCTGTCTGTTCTCCCTCTTCAGGAGATGAAAGTCAATAGCAAAGCTTCAAATTCCATTTCTCTGTACTAACAATGTCCAAACGTTTTTCTCCAGAGCAGACTTACTTCTCTGAAGCCTGGATGTGCATGTTCAATTTCTTAGCCCCTTCCATTGGGTATGCACAAACCACCTCCCAGCACTCATCACAAAACCTGTGCCCCTGTGGTCAGCCCTATCTCAGCAAATAACCACCTCGTTCTCTCAGTTGCTCTGGGCAACACACTTGGAGTCGTCCCGGGGCCCCTTCTCTCCTGGTGTTCCATTTTCCAGCACACCACGGCCCAGTCAGCACCCGATTAAAAACAAATTGTTTCTTGCCCCTTCCATGGCAATTGCTCCATCCTCTCCATCACCATCTCTTGCCTAGACAGCTCCACACTTCTCTCCCTGCTTCCACCCCACTGGCCATTTGCTGTACTGGGCCCATAATACTACAGTCAGCTCATGTTACTTCTCTACTCAAAACCAACTAGTGGTTCCCTCCCTTTCAAAGATCCCAAACTCTCTACTAGGATCGATAGGCCCTATATCCCGTCACTGTTTAATTCCCAAACTCATATCCAGGACTTTCCTCCTACACTCTGTTTAGGCACACTGGCTTCTTGACTGTTTCTGAAACAGGCTGAGTCCTTTCCCACCACAGGCCATCTGCACTCACTGTTTCTTCTGCAAGCCTGAAATCCTCTTTCATCATGTCTGTGCATGGCTTAGCCCCTAACTTCATTCCGTTTTTGTGCAATGTCACCTCTACAGTTAGGCCTTCACAAATCACCCCATCTGGAATACAGATGCCACCATCACCCTCACATCCCTTTTTCTTGGCTTTATTTTAATTAGTAGAATTACTGAGCATTCCATTTTTGCCTACATATTAATTTGCATTCTAATAAAACACTGGAAGGGCTGCCCAGAGGCTGCTGGACAAATGCTATAACACTTGGAAACAACATATTTATCACTGTCACTAATGTAAGTTGATCAAAGTGGCAGAAATGACACTGCAGAGGTTCATCATGACCTCAAACACAGGCAGACACAGGCTGGGGCAACAGCAAGCAGTTGCTGCCAACACCAATCCTTGGGGGTATTAATGGAGCCCAATTTAGCTAATTTCGACAAGTGTCCAGGTATTTTACCTAACAGTCATGAACCAGGGAGATGGTACCAAAACTTTATAGCAGAAAGGATTTCAAAAATGCTCAGTCTAGGGCTGGGGCTGGGGCTCAGTGGCAGAGTGCTTGCCTCGCATGCATGAGGCACTGGGTTCAATCCTCAGCACCACATAAAAATAAATAAATAAAATAAAGATATTGTGTCCATCTACAACTAAAAAATTTTTTTTAAAAATGCTCTAGATAAAGTGTAGTTGCTGTAATTAAGGACTGAGCATATCTCTAAAATCACTTCTGCCTTTAGTGGCAAAAGAGAACAGAGGATGCTATTGACCCTAAATACCATGTTAGGGTGACCTTTTCAAACTTGGTCTTTTGAGAAGTTCATTAACCACTTGAGGCCACTCCTAGAATAAGTGGACACCTGCCCCACAGACCATTTTCCTCCATGTATTACAGATGCACCCTCCATTACATACAGCCTCTGTGACTGCAGAGTCCTCAGTGAGGCTACAGCCGCCCAAGGCCACCCTGTCACTCTCTTGTCCAGGAGGATCTGCCCTTGCTGCCCTTAGATCCCTGTCCCTTATGCTGATGAAGCTGGATGTGGGGGTTGCCATCCTTGCTCTGAGCCTGTTAGTCTTAGGAATTACTTAACTGTCTTGGACTTCAGTTCACAGAAAAGTGGGATGCTGGCATCTTCCTTCAGGGCCAAGGAGGAGACGAAAGATAGCAAAGCAACTACCTGGCAGAGTGTCTATCCCACAGAGGGGGCTCAACACAGGCTTCCTTCCCTTGTCCCTGGCTGCACAATCCAGTGTCCCCCAATTTAAGGCACCCTCTCTTCAAGCCCTACAGCTCCCTCAGCCAGAGTTCCAGGGACCAGCTTATTTTCATTTCTTCTAGATCACCTCCAAGTGTTGGCCTTGCTCTGGGCAATTTTCCAAGAAGCTTTCTGTGCACGTTTGTAACCCACCCGAAGCCCCTGACACCATCTCTGGTCCCTCTGTCCCACCTCAAAGTGAGCTCACTCATGCTCCCCCAGAGCCTCCTTCTCCCTTCCTTTCTTCATGAAAAGAGCGTGGTGGCCTCACTCACTCTTTTCCTCTCTCTTCAGAGTGGGATGAGGTGAGGATTTGGAGACCGAGACCTCTGTACACAGGTATCCCCGTGAGTGTTGAAGTTGCATATGCAAACTTGACCCAACGTGGGGCCTGGGACTTGAAATTTTACAGTCAGGCATTGCCTAATCTTAGGAAATTGCCTAAGGAGAAATGTATGCATTATCATTGTGCAAGCATCACAGCTTCTACTTACACAAACTGAGATGCTGGAGCATCACCAAGCCGTGGAATCATATTCAAAAATATTATCAAAGCGACATGACTGTATATGCATTTGCATGGACACAGTTTTGCTTACCAGAATATGAAGGAGGGTGAGTGTGAGGAGGAAAGAAGAGTCATTCTGCCGTGACCACTTCAGTAGGTCCTTGGAAATAGTTGACGTCTGTGTTCAGTGACATGTGCTGGGTAAATTCAATTACTGCTACTCATACTGTGCAATATTTTTTTTTGTGCCAGGGATTGAACTCAGGGGTACTCAACCACTGAGCCACACCCCCAGCCCTATTTTGTATTTTCTTTAGAGATAGAGTCTCACTGAGTTGCTCAGCGCCTCACTGTTGCTGAAGGCTGGCTTTGAACTCGTGATCCTCCTGCCTCAGCCTCCCGAGCTGCTGGGATTACAGATGTGTGCCACCATGTCCGGCCACACTGTGCAAAATTTTAATAAGCACCAGAGTTACTTTATTGGGGTAAAATTAATACAGAAAAAAAAATCATGATTAAGTTTCCACTGGTAAAATCTTGCCATGTGGCCAAATGGGACCCAGCTGGAAGTTGCAGGAAGGGCTGTGATCAGTGTTGCACTGATATTTTTGAGCTGTATCTAAACATGACTAAAAAGGAACACACTACTTCCATACTTATGACTCATTTTTGGAGGATGTATCATTTGCATGAATCAAATTTATTTCTTAAACACAAAATCAAGGTTTGCTGGGGTTGCTTTCCTAATAAAGGAATAGTGTCTTCACAGAAATCAATTCTCTCTATATATCATAACAATGAATATTTGGACAATATTTTATGGAGATGTTCTATATTTTGACTGTGATGTGTCTGTGATCTTGTTGTGATTGTTATACATTTCAGAAGAACTTACCATTCAAAATACCTGAGTTGAGAGACACAGATCTCTATTTTTTTAAACAGTTAACAGCATATAAACTTACAGTTATCTTCAATTAAAACTAACAAAGAAAAATAAATAAAGGAATAGTGTCTTCGTCTCTGATACTGAGCAGAACACCACAAGTTGGACCAGGTCATTTATAAAGAACAGAAACCTTTTTCTCACCATGCTGGAGGCTGGGAAGTCCAAGATCAAGATTCCTGGAGAAGACTTCCTCACTGCATCCTTTTTTTTATTATTATTATTTTGGTACCAGGGATTGAACTCAGTGGTACTTGACCACTGAGCCACACCCCCAGCCCTATTTTGTGTTTTATGTAGAGACAGGGTCTCACTGAGTTGCTTAGCGCCTCACCATTGCTGAGGCTGGCTTTGAACTCGCGATTCTCCTGTCTCAACCTCCCTAAGTGCTGGGATTATAGGCGTGCACCACAGCGCTGGGCTCCTCACTGCGTCTTCCACACAGCAGGAGACAGAAAGGCAAAGGCAGGCCATGCTTCACGCCACCTCTTTGATGAGAGCCTGAATCCCCAAACCAGGGAGACGCCCTCGTGGCCTCAGCACCTCTTATAGCCCCGACACACTGTCAACACCTGAGATTTGGAGGGGATACATTCAACCCGTAGTAAATGGTAAAGAACGAGGGTGCAAGGTGCCTGGATCACAAGGGACACTGTCATTATGCTGCACCCACTTTGGGCTCTTGACCCCAGGACGCCCCAGCACAAGAGCCACCAACCCTCCCATTGGCTCACAGCACCATCAGTTGGGTTTTCTATTACTCTGGTAACTGCCATGCCATCTCTCCATGCAAGTGCCACTACACAGCCACCTTCCCACCTGAGCCTCAGCCAGCAGGAGCATTTGACTCTTAGAGAGCCATGTGGTTGGCCTGGTCCCTGTTCCTGTCTGCCCAGCTCTCAAGTCCAGCTGCTCTCCTCCCTTCTCTGCACCATAACACCAGCCAGAATTCACTCTGTTGCCCCTGTGTCCCGCTAAGGGCCTCTCCACAGCACTGCTGCGGCTATCTGCTTAGATCCATGCGTTCTCTGGGTCTTGTTCCTTCCCAGGACTCTGGGAAGCAAGACACCAACCCCCTCCACCAGCGGACCTCACCACGTTCACAGGGCTGCAGTATCTCAAGGCCAGGGCTCTGCCCTCTGAGAACCACAAAAAGCTGTGCATTCCTGCTGTTCTGCCCGCCTGCTCCTCCTCCTGCCCAAGGGATCTTTGTAGAGTCTAGAGGGAAAGAGAAGGGGCAACCCTCTGCCCTACCACTGCCTAAGGAATGTAGATGTTTGAAAAGTAGAACCAGAGGAAGATGGGTTTTAAATCCTCCATGCCTTTTTCTGTCTCATGGGTACAGAATAGGTGTCAGACAGATGTGAATGGGTTTGGAAAGAAGGAATAAGTGAGGAACGGTGTGCCATGGGGAATGGCAAAGTCGCGGGGCCATCCGAGGTAAAGGAAGAAGGTTGTAAGTGGAAGAGTTAAGCAGAGAAGGGCTGGAGAATCCCTCGGGTGAGCTGGGTTCACTGTGGACGGAAAAAGAAAGCAGCAATCACAGAGGCCCAGGAGCCCTGGCAGCCTCCTTTGTTCTTCCACTCCTCAGACCTGCCCTCCCCCCATTGTCCTCCCAGGCCCTATGGCAAAGGGCTCCTTCCAACCTGCGGGTCTGCAAAGCTTCATCTACTGTTTCCACTAAGCCCACTGCCAGCACCAAGACCAAGCTCACCCTCCCAACACTGCCTGGTCACCTCCTGTAAACCAAATCTTCTGTTCTGCATCTCAAGACCCAGACTGGACCTCATGGCCACTCCTCCCCATAACTTCCCCGTCCAAGGCCACAGACTGAGAGAGGCAATGGAGATCTCCTTTGCTGGAGCTTCTTTCCTTCTTTGTCACCTCCTCAAAGGGCCTGCCACCCCACTATCATCATGGCAGCGTGCTCGCTGTTCTTGTGCTGGGGGCTGCTCAGTCAGGGGCAGAGAAAGAATGTCTCGTATATGCACAATGTACACACGCACACACGCACGCGCGCGCACACACACACACACACACACACACAAACCACATATACACACCTTCCTTTGGAATAAAAAAAGGGCCAAGCCTTGTGTAGGACAGTGGCAGTTGGGCCAAACAACCTAGAAGAATGGATTCCCTATCTCAGAAAAAAATAAAATAAAATAAGGCAGCCCCCATGAAAATCTGGGGAGCTGCTGGAAGAAGCCATAGTCACTGGGTAGGTAAAACTAGGCTGATAAATTTGGTGACTGCTTGAAAGAGCAGCAATCCTGGGGACTCAGAAAGGTCCTGCTGGTGTGTGGACAAAGCCCCTCAGCTCTCAGACAGACCCTCCCCCATGTAGCCCTCATAGTCAGACAAGCCAAGCAAAGTTCTTCCTGGCCCACTGCCACCTACAGGTCCCCTCCTGGGGGGGTCTCTGACATCTTTGGAGATACACTGTCTTTCCTGTCTCCTTCTCTCTTCCCATCCCAGAGGCCCGCTGTCCTCACATTCACTCAACATTTGAGTCCTGGCTTCTGATTTCTCTCCCTTCCAGTTAACCCATCTTAGGTACAATGAAAAGCAGGGATTTCCTACATGGAGGGAGACCCAGGTCTGAATGTCACCTCCCAGCTGTGCGAGGTGTCCCATCTGAGCTTTCCCAGAACCCAGACATGGCTGGTTTGCGGCTGGCAGGATGTGGTCTTCTTGGGTTGATTGCATGAGCTAAGGGAACCACACTAAGAACTTCTCCCCAGATCTGCATAGGAGCCAGCCAAGCTGCAGCTGTTTTGGAGTTTTAAGAAATCTGAAACCTCCAGATTGTACCACACCTAGATCCACCAGGGGCTGTGAGGAACCGTGAATGTCAGACAGGAGATGGCCTGGGAGGCAGACATGGAAGGTGCCATTAGAGAGCCTGGATTTGTCCCTGCACACCTGCAAACTGCCCTGCAGCTCTGGAAAGGAGTTGGGAGATGTCATCCTTGCCCAGTGGAGACTGGAAACCCCCAAGGACAGAGGCATTATATTTATTGAGCCTCATCTGTACCTTGGGGCATGTGAGTCACAATAATCAAGTGATAGTGCCCCTCATTTTTTAACTTAGGTTCCTTACTATACAAAATCATAGTAAGAGCAGCATGGTGGTGAAGCATGTGTGTTCAAGTCCCCTTTGCATATCCCTGACTTCAAAACCTGAAGCAATTCACTGGATCTCTCTGCGCCTTAATTTTCTATCTAAATGTAACAGTGGTAGCTAATGTTAGGGTGTCTGCCATTTCAGGTCCTCCAAGAAGCAGACACTGAGACAGGAAGAGCTAAACATATGAGAGATGAAACAGGGGCAGCCCAAGGAAGTCAGGGGAGTCTTCAGACCATGACAGAGGCCCAGCCCTAGCGTTGGAGAGAGGGGAGGGAATGCTGTGGCAAGGCCATCAGGATGTCATGGAGCCTAATTGACCTTTCCCTGTAGTGATCCTGCCTTGGTAATCCCAATGTGCTCAGTCACTAGGGGAAAGCAAGGAAGAGCCCAGTGTCAATTTATCTCCCACAATCAAGAGACCTGCCAGCCCCCTCATAGGGTAGCCATGGGGCTGTCCTAAGGATTTAAGGATTTACTTAATTCTGGCAGAACTTCGCAGAATAGAGCCAGACTTACATTGAGCCTCCACGATGTCTCCCCCAATCTCCAGTCCTCTGGGACCACCAACCTTCTCTCCACTTTTCCCAGCTCCTTTGTACTTCAAAATAATATTCCTGTTATTATTTTCCTCCCTTCTTTCCTTTTCTTTCTCTTTCAGTCCCTTCCCAGATTTGCCCTCCAGCCACAACCCCCTGCCCAGAAAGTATGGAAGTGGGAGAGAAAGGTTGCAGACGGGAGGTGGGAGCACAGGAAGGTCTGGGACTGATGGCCCATGTGCCTCCTTGTCTCTCACATTGGACCCTCAACACTATATAGTCCTTACAGAAGGCTGCCTCCAGAACTGTGGCCACATGCCCCGCTCTGAGGACCGGCACCTAGGCCTCTGAACTGCCTTCTTTCCCATAGGAAGCCAAGGTTGCCCATCAGCACCCAGCCATCACCTGTCAACCCCTCCACCAAGAAGGGAGAGGCACTGGGAACCTTCTCTACTCTCATTCCTCCCCCTGGCAAGACAAAGATCTATTTTAATTCCCACTGCCTACTAATCATCACTGTGGTGAAGTGACATTAATCTCCATTGTCAGGGGGAAGCGGAGGAAGGCTGCACTTCTCCTTTGGGGTTTGAGTTGCAAAACTCTTCCTTAATCCCCAGCATTATATATCCTGTTTTTACTTTCACAGCTATATGCAAAATCCAAATAGTGACTTTCTAAAAATGGACAGAGAAAGCCATGACTTATCCAGAAATAAGCTTCCAGGCACTAGGACAAGAGTAAGAGTGTCTGTTCCAGCAGGGGCACCTCTATGCTTGATGGGACAAGAGAGAAACCATATAATAAGAAAGACAACTAATTCCCTCCACTGTGTTTCTAATTTAAGGATACTGGCCCAGGGTGACACCACCAAGGAAATTATGCAGACTCAAAAGGATGGCATTGTCCAGGGAAATGCCAGGGTCTCAGTACAAACTGAGTCCAAAAATAAATGGTTATGTATGTGTGTATGCTGCACAGTAACATGGTACACAAGTAACTTCAGCAAGGTTGTCTGCAGCCCTCCTCCAAATTTGATCTGATCGGTACACAACCACAGGGCAATCCACAAAGCCTGAGAAATGAGTCACCATATCCTTCTAAGTAAGGGTCACACCATTGTGGTGGCTGCTACCTGCAAGAGGCTAATGAAGAGGCTCTGGGGTACAATTCCAGGTTGACAAGGTTGAGTGCCTGATCTTCCCAAGTTCATTCTCCGAGAGTATCTTTGTGATGGATTCCTACCCCAGCTTCTGGTCAGGTGTCCTCTTGGCTGAGCTGCCATGCTACCCATTCTGGTGCTCTTCCTTCCCAATGGAGGAGGGTAGGTTCGCACATCAAAGAGGTGAGGGGACATCAGATTTTCCTGTGAAGTTTCAGGGACATAACCTCAAAGAAAAGGGCTAATGTCCTGGATCTCGCTCACTGATCCACCTGCCACTCAGAACTGAAACTGATGAAATTTTATTTCATTTCTTATAAAATGTCTTTCATTTTGTGGATTGGGATTGCTTTCCTCAAAAGTTATCCCTGAGTTCTGGCAAACAGTGTGGTGAGAAATAGAGCTTGGGCCTGCTCCCCAGGGCCCTCTGGGTTCCCTGGTCCCAGGCAGGCAGGTGAACTGGGGTACCCCAGGACAGGTTGAAGCCTCCACCTTGCAGATCTCTGGAGCTCCCGCTGTGACTGACCACAGGCCAGGCCCAGGCTGTGAAGAACCACAAGCCTTTCCCTCAGCCTGGATGACAGAACGGTGGCAGCCATCTATGGGAGCCCAGACCCCTGGGGCTGCCCAGTCACTGGGCCCAGTCCTATTCCACCCAGGTAAAGCCACTGCTGAGGACTTGGTGCCTTTGGGTGGTGGTGGGCATGGTGTGGGCCCCAGAAAGCCAGTGGATGCACAAAATCTTGGCCACACATTAGATAGAGGAGCCAGCAGATCTGGGTCCTGCCTGACCGCTCCCAGCAGCAGGTTCCATGAGACCTCACCTCATCTGACAAGGACATAAAAAGGCCTTAACCATCCTGGAAGGCAAGCAACAGGAGTGGACCAGTCAGCTGCCCTCGGCAGTTAGTTTTCGTTCTACCAAAGAGGGAAATGGTAGAGTTAATAAGGGACAGACAGATGCCAGTGGTGGGAACACTAAGTCAAGGGAATAATTCTATAAAACGGACCCACTGGACTGACCTCCACATGCTTTCTTTTCTAAGAAGCAATTTACCTGCAGCCCTACCTGGCCTAAGTGGACAGGATGTCACATTCCTCAGCAAACTACCTGTTATCTGCAGGAGAAATGCAGGCTCAAAATAATTTAGGTAAGAGGAACCTAAATAACCCAGAAAGGGGAGAATTTTGTGACCCTTTCCATAAACCAGATCCCAAAACTCAGGGAGATAAGGACAATTCCATCTTACCATGAAATCTGTAAGAATTTATGGTTTAGAGTCCAACTAGAACTGGTCGGCATGGGCCAAGGTGACCTAGAGTTGTCATGGCCGTGGGGACTTGAAAGTCTGACTTCATCCTACTGTCAATCAAAAGTCAAGAGGTGGATCTGGGCGGGACTCTCTGGAAACTTCTCTGGAATCCCAAATAAAAGTGGAGTGCAACGCACATCATTCTTCTCCTTCAGAAAGGACACCCTCTCTCCCTTGAGAGTACTGAAATACACATTATGTGAATTTATTTTTGTTAAACTTCTTATGAAATGTTTTTGGGGGCAATAGCCAAATCCCCCATTGAGTAGAGTCGTGTGCTGTCCTTTGGAGCACCATGCCAGTGTGCTTATAAGGCAAGAGTAACCATTCTTCTTTATACCTATGCATTTTATTTTATTTTGCTGTATACATAGTGTGTATAAAGAACAAACAAAATCATATCCCATGTATGTATAATATGTCAAAAATACTGTCATGTATATTTAAAAAGAGCAAATTTTTTAAAAAAACAAATGACTTCTAATCTACATGTAGTCTTCCTAGATGTTAAAGAGATTGCCAGTGTAGCACAAAAGTAGAATTAGTAAACATATTTTGTATGTTTTGTGTTGAATTTCTAGGAAAGGTTGTCTTCTGAAAATTTGAGTATTATTTGTCCACTGGGTCAGTGAAGGGCCAGAATGCTCATATTTCAAAGACATTTTCAAATTAGAACTATTGTTACATGTGTGCAGATTATTCAAGACTATCATATATGTAGTGGACAAATTGAGTCCTTACTTAGAACATCTAGTCTGCCTAGGTGTTTAGAAAAGCCCATTGCATGGTAAATGTAGAGGTAGAAAAATATCACTTTGTAAATATCTTCTTGCTAAAAGTCACATGAAATATTATCTTTTGGGAATGGAACTGTTAAACCACTTTTGTGGGCCGTATAGTACTGTCTGGTGATGTGGAGGAAATGGGAGAGCAGCAATAACAAAAGGTTATGGGTTAGTGTGTTCATACTTGGACATTTTCAGACATCAGTTTTCTGTATGTTTTATGCATTTTGTTTTGCTATGTGCATAGTGTATATAATGGAAAAATGGATCCCAATTTTGCAACATGTAGTCTCTAGATGCTAAAGAGGTTTCCAGTGTATGACCAAATAGCTAGTAAAATGAGCACATTTTGTAGATTTTGTGTTGACATTCATAGGAAAGCTTGTCCTCTGTTAATGACTTTTGGATAAGAATTTGGCCACCCATCTCTAAGCATTGCATATGCCTGTGGTTGTTCACTGGTCTGGAAATAGAAGGAAGTGAGGAGGGATAAGTTCAAGGATGAAAAGATCATATTGGAAGACACCACAGGTTATAATCCTTGTTGTGTATGCAATTTCATTTCCCAGTGCTGTCTGCATAGTGGACAAGTTCTTATGTGAAATATTGAGTCCTTCTAGATATTTAGAAGTGCTTGATATGTTTAAAAGCGGAAGTAGTAGAATAAAACATTTTGTAAATAGCTTTTAAAAACTGATGGGAAATACTGTGTTTGGAATTGTTAAACCACCTCTGAACAGAATAGTCTGTACTCATTTATTGAGCCGAGGGAGGTGGGAGGGAAGAAGTTGCAAAAGGCATTTGGTTAGAATGTGCTAGAAAATTTCAGGGTATCTGTTGCCTGTAACATGCAGTTCATTTAACTTTGTTGTGTATATACTGGAAAAGGGAGTCCTAATTTTGTAATATCTAGGCTCTAGATATTAAAGAAGTTGCCAACGTATGACAAAAGTAGAGTTAGTAAACTAACACCTTTGGTGTTAAATTTCGTAGAAAATTGACTTTGTGTTTAAATTCATAGAAAGGCAGTCTTCTGAAAAGAACTTTTGGAAGTGAAACTGTAACATCTGAGTGATGCATGTGCCTGTATCACATGTAACATAGAGAAGGAAATGGAGGAAATGAAAGATTCTAGGCCAGAATGATCCTACTTAGAAGATGCTTTCAGATATAACCATTGTTACATGTGTGTCCTTTATTCAACAACTTCTTGTGTACATAGTACACATGTGTGTAGTTTATTCTACAACTACTATGTACATAGCAGACAACCTCACGTCCTTATTTGAAACATCTAAGAAGTACGCAAAGTATGTTAAAAGGAGAGATAGTAAACAAAACATTTTGTGAAGATCTTTTTGTTAAAATTCATAATTAAATACTGTCTTTTGGAAATGGAATGATCAGAACACTCCTCTGAGCAGTACATATTATATTTGTGCTGGTTCAGGGAGGAAGAAGGAAAAGAAAATGCAAAGGACTTTATGCCAATGTGTTTTCTGAGAACCAAGATCGACCATTGTCCCTTGTCTGTGAGTTTTGTTTTACTATGCTGTGTAAATAATGTATGTAAAGGACAAATGAGTCCTAATTCACATCTAGTCTATGTTCAAGGGGTTGCCAGTGTATGACAAAAGTAGAGTTTGTAAACTAACACACTGAGTACACTTTGTGTTAAAATTCATAGGAAAGGGGCTGGGATTGTAGCTCAGTGGTAGAGCGCTTGCCTCGCATGCGTGAGGCCCTGGGTTCGATCCTCAGCACCACATACAAAGCAATAAAATAAAGACATTGTGTCCATCTACAACTAAAAAAAATTTAAAAAAAAATTCATAGAAACGACGGTTCTTAAAACCACTTAGGAAGTGAAATTGTTAGTCATCTTTGAGCACTGCAGATGCATATATCTGACTCCAGGGTTGATAAGAGATGAGAGGGGAAGAGTCTAGGCCAGAGTGTTCTTGTTTGGAAGACACTTTGAAATTCTAGCCTTTGAAAGAAGGGTTGTGGGCTGAGGTTGTGGCTCAGTGGCAGAGTGCTTGCCTCGCACGTATGAGGCATTGGGTTCGATCCTTAGCACCACATAAAAATAAAGACACTGTGTCCATGTACAACTAAAAAATATTTAAAAAGAAGAAGAAGAAGAAGGGTTGTTTTGGGGTTTGTTTTTTTGTTTGTTTTTTTGCGCTTCAAAGTGTAGTCTTTGTTAAGTAAGTGTCACAGTTTATTCAGTGCTATTATATGTATAGTGGGAAACTTAAGTCCTTGCTGGAAACATCTAGTCTTTCTAGATGTTTAAAGGTGCACAACACATGGTAAAAGTAGAGCGCTAAAGTAATGCTCTTTAAGTATTCTTGTTGTTGTTGTTACTACGTAGGAATGGTTGCCACTTAGGGGAATGAAATTGTTAAACTTGACATCTTGGAGAGAATGTTGAAGGTTCACTGCAGAGGGGAGGTACACATATGCAGAGAAGCATTCTGTGACCCTTAGATTAGTTCAGATTGCCTAGCCACTGTTATATGTTCATTTTAGTTAATATTGCTGGATTTTATTCTATTTTATTTTATTTTATTTTATTTGGTACTGGAGATTGAACTCAGGGGCACTCAACCACTGAGCCACATCCCCAGCCCTATTTTGTGTTTTATGTAGAGACAGGGTCTCACTGAGTTGCTTAGCGCCTCGCCGTTGCTGAGGCTGGCTTTGAACTCACGATTCTCTTGTCTCAGCCTCCCTAAGTGCTGGGATTACAGGCTTGTGCCACCGCGCCCGGCTATTATTGCTAAGTATTAAAGGCTAAATCCTAATGCCCAAAGTTTGTTAGAAATAGTAAAATAATCCCTATATAAATATACTTTTGTTAGTTTTTAGGAAGAACTCTCTTCTGGGAATGACCTTTGTTAATCCACCTTTTGGACCTAGGGTTAATCCTGAACTTAGTCACTGGAATGGTGAAGAGGGAAAAGAGAAAGGGTGAGGGGAAGGGCTCTTTGCTAGTACCTTCGGATCTGGAAGACAGTTTTAGATTATAACCACAGATCTACATGTGCATTTTTGATAAAGAACTTGTGTTTATTGTGCACAAAGTTCATACTTTATTTTACAACATCTAAGCTTCTAAATGTCTGTGAAGGTGCATCATAAAAAGTTGGGTTAATGAATTAGCCAACTTCTAAATATCTTTGTGTTATAATTGATAGAAAAGATGCATCTTGGACATGGAGTTGTTTTATCTCTGGGCAGTGTGTATCAGGACTTGTTCGTCAGGCTACAGCAGAAGGGCAGACAGAAGCACACAGGGAAAGATGGGAGCGGGGGCTCAAGGGTTTACATTTTGACGTGAGCCCTTGGCATGTGTGCATCTTCTGGCTGTATTGCAGGAATACTTCAATTCACTGGGTACATGCATTCTTGCTAATATTCTAGTAGTAGAAATCTGGTAATGAACTCTTTCAGAAACATGCTTGTTATATTCTGTTGATTTGTCTCATTTTAAATTGAGCATGAAGAGAATGCATTATTTTAGTTGTCACTCTGCCAATATGTCAATCTAGAGGCCTGTTGCCATTTCTGTCTTCAGTGAAACTTTTGCCCCCAAGAAAGGATTACAATTTTCTTTAACAGATTGAGCTGTTATAGTGTATCCTTGATTATCAAAAATACTTGCCAAGCACGGTGGTGCATGCCTGTAATCCCAGCACTTAGGGAGGCTGAGACAGGAGAATCATGAGTTCAAAGCCAGCCTCAGCAATGGCGAGGTGCTAAGCAACTCAGTGAGACCCTGTCTCTACATAAAACACAAAAATAGGGCTGGGGATGTGGCTCAGTGGTCAAGTTCCCCTGAATTCAATCCCCAGTACCAAAAAAATAAAAAATACTCCTGTAGCTTTGGGATTTTGAATTGGTAAATGCATAACGTGTGGAAAAGCATGATGCACACTATGATCTCAATCACACAAAATGGGATGTTGTGTCTGTATGTGCACGAACTGGAGGGCCACGTCCAACTAAGCTGCTCCTTACTGGATGACTCTGTTCTTTGCTTGTGTTTGTCTGTTTCCTGTAATGCACATATTAACATTTGAAAAATAAAAGCTATTTTTAAAACCTGGAAGAAAAAGTTGTCCTTGCAGATACCTCATCTGGAATGGCTCAATCATTTAAACATTCTGATTAAACCTTATGACCCTTCTGCTTAGGAGTATTAAAGATCAGCCTATGTAGGTGTCAGCCCCTTCTCATAACTCAGCCACCAGCAGTTACTTTTTATCATGATTCTTCTCCTCAAAAGCCACATCTGATGGGTGCATGACAAACTTGGGTGCATGCAGGATCCAAGTAGAAGTCAAGTTCCTAGGCTTCAATTCTAGAAGGTCAACCCGCATCCATCTGAAAGCCCCTAGAGTGTAGTGGGGACAGCTGTGCACTGCAGAAGACACTGCATAATACAAATTCTAGGCATGCCTTCTACCAGTTTGAGGCTTTGGGCGAGCTCTTAATGCTTTTGAATTCGGTTTCTTCCTTTGTAAAATGAGACTGATAACACCTCACCTCACAGTGTTGTATAAGAATTACACAAGTTGATATTTGTAAAGCTGTCGGACCTGGGTCTACTACAAAACACAACCCATGCACGAGTGCTGTGGTGGTGATCATTCCTACACATGGCCGGCTCCTGGGAAGTGACCCAGGCTGGGATCTGAATATAGCACCATGGTACTGCTCAGCCACACTCACTCCAGGAAGCTGTTTTTAAATTTGGAAACTGCCACTCCTAAGGTTCAAACTTAACATTAGGAAGTGAAAGAAGAAGTCCATCTTCTTTCTCCTATTACTGGGTATTTTGGAGTCTTTATGGCCTTCCCTTCAGTAGACTGATTAGTGTTGCCTGAGGCTCAGACAGGATGAAAGCATCCTGTCCTCTTTTTCTCAACAAGAATTATTGTTCTATCTATGGGAATAGAAAGAGATGGCAGGGGCACGCACCAGCTGCTTAGGAGGCTGAGGCAAGAGGACGGCAAGGTTAGAGGCCAGCCTGGACAACTTAGCAAGACCCTGTCTCAAAATCAAAAAAATAAAATGAGCTGGAAATATATCTCAGCAGTAGAGAGTCCCTGGGTTCAATCCCCAATACCCATCCCCCAAAATTGAATCTTGAAAATATGAGTTAAAAGAAAGCAGATTTAGGGGGAAAAATACCAAAGAGAATTCCTAGAAATCAAAACAATAATAACACTAAAGACCCTCAGAAGACAGATTTAGTAGTAGAATGAATGCAGCAAAATAAAGACTCAGAAAATGGGATAGAACTTAAGACAGACCCAAATGCACAGACACCAGTATAAAGGAGGGAGGTTACCAGAAAACAAATCTGTGTTAGGAAGCAGCTGCCTTCTTCCGTATTCTGTTTGCCATATAAGTGATAAAGACTTGTTGAAGACCATTTTGGAACATTATAGAAAGCTATTAAAAAGTTAGCCTTATAAAATTAAAAAAAAAAATTCACCTTGCTCCCATTTCCCAAACATAAATATTTTACAATTTAAAATTATCAATTCCCTTTGTTAACTTATTCATTGATTCAGCAAATTTTCACTGGATACGTGCTATGTATCAAGGAAGACACCAGAGATACAATATTGAAAAGACAAATTCATTTCTGTCATCATCGAGTGGATAAGCTAGAGAGTCAGAGAGGTGACATATGTGAGATCAGAGACCTTTAACTTAGCCTCTGAGTGGAGAATGATCAGCGTAGTCTTCCCAGGGAAAGGGATACTTAATCGGAAAATTAAGAAATATGGAGAAACAAGCTTAAGTGAAGATACGATGAAGAGTCCTCCAGGCAGATGAAACAGTTTGTAGGAAGTTCTGGAGGAAAATGAAAACAAAGAAGAAACAGAAGAAAATCTGTGTGCTTAGAAAGTCAAAGGCAAGAGGGGGATATAGGGAACGTCAGGGGCAAGGCATGAGCCTATGCAGACTTGGAAAAATGCCTTGAGGCCTAGCAGGCAGTTCTCAGAGAAATTTGAGGTCATAGTTTAAGGATTCAGGCATTGTGTTGCCTGTAGCAAATGTTAAGCCTTGTGCAAGATTTAGAAAGACAACTGGCTGCAATGCAGAGGGATGAGAGGAGACACATATTTGGGGACAACAGTGACATTATAGAGTCTGTGGCTATTTCTCCAGCTATCATTCATCTCCTGTTTCATCCTCTAGAAGCCATGAAGTTGGAAGATTTGAGCCCACTCAGCTCCTAGGATAGGTCCTGATGGACTTGGATGTAACCAGATAATCTGTCTTTCCAAAGTGACTGATTCATCAAGGCGTGGTGGCGCATACCTGTAATCCCAGCAACTCAGGAGGCTGAGGCAAGAGGACCACAAGTTCAAAGCCAGCTTCAGTATCTTCGCGAGACCCTAGCAACTCAGTGAAACCCTTTCTCTAAATAAAATATAAAAAGGGCTAGGGAGTGGCTCAGTGGCTAAGTGCCCCTGGGTTCAATCCCTAGTACCAAAAAAAAAAAAAAAGTAACTGATTCAAATACCAGGTCTAAAATAAACAAGAGCCAGGTTTAAGCCAGTCAACCTGTATCACCTATGGATGGCTTGCTTCAGGGATGACCCAATCAATGTGAAAATCAAGTGTTTTTGGGGGGATCCTGGGACATACATTCTAGACAGAATGGTGTATGTCATAGTCTTAACTAGGGCTGTGATAGCCTCTTCGCTACCATGAGTGCTGCCAGCCCAAAGAGGAAACTGGATGTGGGGAGAAAGGAAGAGAAAAGAAATTTCAGAGAAACAGAACCAGAGTTCTGATCAAATCATATCTGAAACCAACAAACCTCTGGCCTTTCTAGTTTAAACTAATATGAGTCAGATTGTACTTCTAAGCACATTCTACCCATTTTACAAGCTGACTTTCTAGGATCTATAGGATACCTAAATGGTGCTGCTGATTGCCCATTTTTCTAAGTTATAGCATCAACTTTTTTTAACTCAATGTGTGCACCCTATATAAAGAGAGATTACCAACCGTAAATGTGGCAAATATTTTTGTCCAATTTTCTGGTTTTTCTTTGTCTGTGGTGGATTTTAGCATCCAAATGCTGGTATTTCCAGTTAGATAAATCTGCTAGTTTCCTTTGTAATCATTTTATGTCAGAATAAGGACAGACTTGGGGCTGGGGTTATGGCGCAGTAGTAGCGTGCTTGCCTAGCACACGGGAGGCACTGGGTTCGATCCTCAGCACCACATAAAAATAAAATAAAGATATTGTGTCCTCATACAACTAAAAAATAAATATTTAAAAAAAAAGAATAAGGACAGACTTTAACATACTCTAAGTTATCTAGAGTTTGAATGAATCTCAGTGAGGAACCCTTCATATTCCATACCACACCTCTGAGCACAGAAATCAGTCATGGGTAAGCATGTGTTCCAAGATGATCTAGTGAGACAATAGCTAAGTTATGAAACCAACCTGGGTGCCCTTCAAAAGATGGATAAAGAAATGTGGTATATGTATACAATGAAATATTACTCAGCCATAAAGAAGAATGAAATTATGGCATTTGCTGGCAAATGGATGAAAGTGGAGACTATCATGCTAAGAGAAATAAGCCAGTCCCAAAAAACCAAAGGCCAAATGTTCTCTCTGATACTGGATGCTAACACACAATAAAGTGGGGGAGAGGATAGAAGTTCATTGGATTAGACAAAGGAGAAGGAAGAGAGGCAGAAGGATGGGAATAGGAGAGACAGTAGAATGAATCGAACATTACTTTCCTGTGTTCATATATGAATATATGACCAGTGTAACTCCACATCATGTACAACCACAAGAATGGGAATTTATACTCCATGAATGTATAATATGTCAAAATACATTAAATACATTCTTTTTAAATTTTATTTATTGTTTGTTTGTTCTAATTAGTTATACATGACAGCAGAATGCATTTTGTTTCATTGTACACAAATGGAGAACAACTTTTCATTTCTCTGGTTTTACACGATGTAGAGTCGCACCATTTGTGCAATCATACATATACCTAGAGTTATGATGTCCTCATTTCATCACCTTCCTTAACAAGACCCTTAAAGCACAAGAAGAACAATCAAGAATCAATAAATGGGATGGATTCAAACTAACAAAAAGCAAACTAGCTTTGCTTTTTCTCAGCAAAGAAAATGATCAATAACATTAAGAGAGAGGCCACAGAGTGGGAGAACAAGCCTCATCCTTTCCTCTCCCTCCATTTTGCCCAATGCAAAGTTCCTCCATTCTTCTCATACTCCCTACCCCCCACCATGGATCTGCATCCACTTATCAGAGAGAACATTCAGCCTTTGTTTTTTTGAGATTGGCTTACTTTGCTTAGCATGATATTCTCCAACTCCATCCATTTACCTGCCAATGCCATAATTTTATTCTCTTTTAATGCTGAGTATATCCCATTGTGTATATATACCACAGTTTCTTTATTTATTCATCTACTGAAGGGCATCTAGGTTAGTTTCACAGTTTAGCTATCGTGAATTGAGCTGCTATAAACATTGATGTGGCTGCATCACTATAGTATGCTGATTTTAAGTCCTTTGGGTATAAACCAAGAGTGGGTGGTTTCATTCCAAGTTTTCTAAGGAATCTCCATACTGATTTCCAGATTGGTTGTACCAATTTGCAGTGCCACCAGCAATGTATGAGTGTGCCTTTTCCCCCACATCCTCGCCAACACTTACTGTTGTTTGTATTCCTGATAATTGCCATTCTGACTGGCGTGAGATGAAAGTAGTTTTGATTTGCATTTCTCTAATTACTAGAGATGTTGAACATTTTTTCATATATTTGTTGATTGATTGTACATCTTCTTCTGAGAAGTGTCTGTTCTGTTTCTTAGCCCATTTGTTGATTGGGTTACTTGTTTTGTTGGTGTTACGTTTTTTGAGTTCTTTGTATATTATGTAAATTAGTGCTCTATCTGATGTGCTCATAGTAAAGATGTTCTCCCACTCTGTGGGCTCTCTCTTAATGTTATTGATCATTTTCTTTGCTGAGAAAAAGCAAAGTTAGTTTGCTTTTTGTTAGTTTGAATCCATCCTATTTATTGATTCTTGATTGTCCTTCTGTGCTTTAAGGGTCTTGTTAAGGAAGTCAGATTTTAGGTCAACATGGTGAAGATTTGGGCCTACTCTTTCTTCTATTAGGCTCAAGGTCTCTGTTCTAGTGCCTAAGTCTTTGATCCACTTTGAGTTGAGTTTTGTGCATGGTGAGAGATAGGAGTTTAATTTCATTTTGCTATATATGGATTTCCAGTTTCCCCAGCACTATTTATTGAAGAGGCTATCTTTTCTCCAATGTATGTTTTCAATGCCTTTGTGTAGTACGAGATAACTATATTTATGTGAGTTTGTCTCTGTGTCTTCTATTCTGTACCATTGGTCTACATATTTATTTTGGTGATAGTACCATGACTTTTTTGTTACTAAAGCTCTGTAGTATACTTTAAGGTGTGGTATTGTGATGTCTCCTTCTTCACTCTTCTTGCTAAGGATTGCTTTGTCTATTCTGGGTCTCTTATTTTTCCAAATTAATTTCATGATTGCTTTTTCTATTTCCATGAGGAATGTTGTTCAGATTTTGATTGGAATTGCATTAAATCTGTATAACATTTTTGGTAGTATGGCCATTTTGACAATATTAATTCTTCCTATCCAAGAACATGGGAGATCTTTCCATCTTCTAAGGTCTTCTTCAGTTTCTTTCTTTAGTGTACTGTAGTTTTCATTGTATAGGTCTTTTAACTCTTTTTATTGTTGTTATTTATAAAAAAGAAAGAAAGAAAGAAAGATGATCCAGTGAGAGCCAATCCCAGGGCATGTGCTAAAACTGTTGGGAAGCAGGTTCTCTCCCCCAAAACACCTCTCTCCCTGCTGTGGTTCCTGGTGGAATGGAACCATAACTATCTTGTTGCCTCTAGGAAAAAATCTGATGAAGAATGAGGTCAGCGCAGAGAAAAGAAGAACTAAAAGATGATGAAAGAGGGGCAGTATGGAAGATCCAGCTTACAGATCTTCATCCCAGCACACTCAAAATTTTTATCTTTTCATTACATATGCCAGTAAAGACCCCTTTTTATTTACTTCTATTGTAATTTTGTCTTTTGTCACTTGAAACCTAAAGAACTGGGCAATGCAGGACATGAAACAATCTTATCCAAAGAGCTCCCTTAAAGACTAGAGCTTTCCCAAGCAGCTCTTCCTCTAAGTGACTGTCTCGATTGCACATGTCCCAGCTCAAGGGACCTGGCCTTTCCGGCCATTCCCATTTCTAGTTCAGCTGGGCTCTCTGATGGTCTCTGATGACTACTACTTCCACTTGATGAGGTCAAGAAAGGATAGCAGGACAGAAAGACCTGAAGTGTCAGAGACCCGTTTCTCCTGCTCACATTTTGGTCTTGTCTCAGCTTCTGACTCAACAGGCTGGCTCTTCAGATACATTTATACATATAGTTTTTCCTATAACCTGACAAATCTCTTTTTTTTAAATTTTATTTATTTATTTATTTATTCTTCTTAGGTATAGCAGCGTGCATTTTGATTCATTGTACACAGATGGAACACAACTTTTCATTTCTCTGGTTGTATGTGATGTAGAATCACAACATACATGCAGTCATACATAAGGCTATGGCTATGATGTCCATGATATTCCACCATCTTCACTGTCCCCATGCCCCCTCTCCCCTCCCATCTCTGTGACCAAATTTCCTCCATTCTTCCCATGTCCTCCCCCCCATTGTGGATCAGCATTCACTTATCAGAGAGAACATTCAGCATTTGGTTTTTTGAGATTGGCTTACTTCACTTAGCATGATATTCTCCAACTCCATCCATTTACCTACAAATGCCATAATTTTATTCTCTTTTAGTGCTGAGTAATATTCCATTGGCTATATATACCACACTTTCTTTATCCATTCATCTATCGAAGGGCATCTAGGTTGGTTCCACAGTTTAGCTACGGTGAGTTGAGCTGCTATAAACACTGAAGTGGCTGCATCACTGTAGTATGCTGTTGTGTTTTTTTTTAAACATTTATTTTTTAGTTGTAGGTGGACAGAATATCTTTATTTTATTTTTATGTGGTGCTGAGGATCGAACCCAGTGCCTCACGCATGCCAGGCGAGCACACTACCACTGCGCCATAACCCCAGCCCTGTAGTATGCTGTTTTTAAGTCTTCTGGGTATAGACCAAGGAGTGGAATAGCTGGGTCAAATGGTGGTTCCATTCCAAGTTTTCTAAGGAATCTCCATACTGCTTTCCAGATTTGGTTGTATCAATTTGCAGTCCCACCAGCAACGTGTGAGTGTCCCTTTTCCCCACAACCTCGCCAACACTTATTGTTGTTTGTATTTTTTTTTAATTTTTTTAGTTGTTGATGGATCTTTATTTTATTCATTTGTTATGAATATGTGGTGCTGAGGATCGAACCCAGTGCCTCACGCATGCTAGGCAAGCGCTCAACCACTGAGCCATAGCCCCAGCCCTGTTTGTATTTTTGATAACTGCCATTCTGACTGGCGTAAGATGAAATCTTAGAGTAGTTTTGATTTGCATTTCTCTAACTGCTAGAGATGTTGAACATTTTTTCATATGTCTGTTGATCGATTGTGTATCTTCTTCTGAGAAGTTTCTGTTCAGCTCCTTGGCCCATTTATTGACTGGGTTGTTTGTTTTTTTGATGTTAAGTTTTTGAGCTCTTTATATATCCTGGAGATTAGTGCTCTATCAGATGTGTGTGTGTGCCAAAGATTTGTTCCCAGAATGTCGGCTCTCTGTTCATTTCATTGATTGTTTCTTTTGCTGAGAAGAAGATTTTTAGTTTGAATGCATCCCATTTATTGATTCTTAATTTTACTTTTTGTGCTATAGAAGTCTTGTTAGGGAAGTAAAGTCCTAACCTGACATGATGAAGATTTGGGCCTATTTTTTTCTTCTATTAGGCGTTGGGTCTCTGGTCTAATTCCCAGATCCTTGATCCACTTTGAGTTGAATTTTGTGCATAGTGAGAGAGAGGGGTTTAGTTTCATTTTGTTGCATATGAATTTCCAGTTTTCCCAGCACCATTGGTTGAAGAGGCTCCTATAACCTGACAAATTTCTGAATCACTCTCTGTTCCTTCAGTATTGCTCAAAGCAAATGCACAGGAGAGCCAATAATACCTATTTCTGGAAGAATGTTGTCAACATTAAATGATATAAACTATGTTTTGTGAACACATGTTTTAACTCTGTATTAGAGTTCTCCAGAGAACCAATAAGATATATATCCCACTGGTGACATACATATATGACAGAGAGAGCCAGAGAGAGAGAAAAAGTAGGTATTTTAAGGAATTAGCTCATAAGATTATGGGAACTGGCAAAGTTTAAAATCTGCATGGCAGGCTAAAGGCCTGGGAAAAAATGGATATTGTAATCTTGAGGCCAAAGGCAACTAGAAACAGAAACACCTTCTTCCTCAGGAGTCTTCAATCTTTTCTCTTGAGGTCTTCAACTGATTGGATGAGGCCCAACCAAGATTATGAAGGATGACTGTCTTTACTCAAAATCTAATTTACATGTTAATCACATCTTTTAAAAAATACTTTCACAGTGACAACTAGGCTGGTGTTCAACCAAACAACCGGGTACCATAAACTAGCCAAGCTGACAAAGTTACCCATCACAGGACCTGACACCGGTTTATTAATTGCCAGTGCATTCAGTTTACCCCAGGAAACTCTGTAGCAGTCTTAAAGTTTTCTTTGAAATCTAGCTTAATATCTATACAGTAATTAACAACACAGCACTTTACAGTTTATAGAGCTTTTTCTATAGGCTTTTATAAACTGGACAGTTTACAGAGTTCTTTCTAAGGTGTCATTTCACAGAAGTCTGGGACCCTGGGCTAGGCAGGAAGAATTATTAGCCTCATTTCACAGATGAAAAACATGAGGTTTGGTTAGAGGCAAACCTATATACAATTGACACATCTCTGTGGCAAGGATGCTGGCAGAGGTGGCCCAGGGGAAAATAGCACCACCCCTTCCCCTGGTCTTGTTTTGCTCGTTTGGGTTTTGGTGAAGTTTGGATGCTTACTGTTCATCTAGTTCTCTTTATTCCTTTTGTCCCTTGGACTTGCAAACAATTACCCCATATCTAAAGAAACCATCTTGCTTAAAATTTCCTGCCAAATACTGATTACCCTTAATTCTTTGCTCTTGAAGCTTTGACAAGGTCCAGGTGCCTCCCCCTACTCTCCCCAAAACTCAAACTCTTTCCCATTGAGAGGTTTTTTTGCTTTTCTGCTAGTCAACGAAGTATGGTCCAAAGACCTGAATTCCAGTAAATGCCAGGTACAGAACATGTCAGAAGAGGCTGGTGGGGTCTTCCACAAAGTGGAGCAGGTCTCTCCCATCAGATGGAGCCACAACTCATCCCTAGACACCATGGTTTTGGGGAACTCAGGACCTATGTTTTCAAATCTCTTAATGTCTGAACACAGGGATTTTAAAATTGAACTCTCCTGGTTTCACTTGACAAGCAATTCAAATGGCTTTTAAAACATTGTAGGTCAAATTAAAGATATTTTCAGAAAATGCTGCCCAGTAGCTAAAAGAGAAAATACAACCTGCCCTTCCATGACTAGCTTGGCACATATATTATCTGACTACTCATAAATGAGGGAAATAAGAATTAGTTGCCTACTTTTTGAGTGCAAGATATGAGGAGGATATTCTCTGGCTGGGGGAGATTCAGACGCAGAGAAAAATGGGAACCTGTTCCCTGTCCCCATCAGAGGTCAGTGAAAAGCTCTTGCTACTCCATTGTCAACACTCCTGGAACCCCTTTGCACCCACCTGACATCATCCCCTGACTCAAAAAAGTTTCTAGCAGCTGGGCAAGTGGGAGAGAGAGCTGAGGGCAGGAAGGCATGCCTAAAACACCCCTAAAACACCCTCAGGACTCCAGCTGACTTAATGAATTCATGGAATCACTTGCTTTATGGAGTTCATTCTTCCTAGCGAATCATAGAAAGTATGTAAGTTCGTAGAGGGTATCACAGAAGCCCACCTCCCCAGCCACAGCTAATTGAGCTAGCCATGGGTGCCTGGTTGAAGGCAGCCAACTGGTGGTATGACCAGTGTATAATGACCAGCTTAGCCCCAGACTGCTGCCCACCAGGCTGAGCCAATCACAGAGGCCAAAAACATGAACTAGACCAGAACTAATTCCCACACAACTTTCCAGTTACATGAGCCTTACAAACCACGTTTCCAAATTTCTTCCCAGCTCTCAATCCTTAAAACTCACTCAGCATCCTAGCTTGTTACCTGAATGAGAAAAGCAGGAGATCTACTATCACCTGTGTGGTTTCACACCTGTGATGAATTAAATTGTGTCTCCTCAAAAGCTATTTTCAAGACCTTACCCCCAGTACATGGGAATATGATATCTTTCGAAATGGGATCTTTGGAAATGGGATATTGTATGTTTAGATAAAACATAGGATTGGGGTGGACCCTGAATCTAATTGCTAGAAGAGGACAGGGTCTATGTGAAGATGGAGGCGGAGATTGGAGTGTTGCAGCTATAAGTTGAGAAATGCCAAACACATTTGGCAGGGCACCCATAGCCCCTGCTACAGGAAGGAAATCTCCTTTGCCTGTGCCGGGGACAAGGAACCAAGTTGGCTCAGGATCCCCATATTAGTTTCCTACAGCTGCCATTAACTAATCACCACAAACTATAGGCTTAGCACCACAGAAACATGTTCTTTCACAGTCCTGGAGGCTGGAAGTCTAAAATCAAGGTGTCAGCAGGGTTGGGTTCTTCTGGGAGATCTGATAGGAAGGGAATCTGTCCCAAGTTTTCTCTTGCTTCTAGTGGCAATCCTTGGTACTCCTTGGCTTACAGACACATCACTCCAAGCTCTGTCTCCATGGTCATATGGCCTCCTCCCCATGTATCTGTGTCTCTGTCATCACATAATGACACCAGTGGGCTAGGAGTGTGACTCAGTGATTGAGCACTTGCCTATCATGCAGGAGGCCCTGGGTTCCATCCCCAGCATAATATAAAATAACAACACTAGTCATGGGACTTGGGACCCACCTCAATTCAGTGTTGTTAGATATGGAAAATGAAAAACCCCAAGATAGTGCAGCCTGGGAAAAGGGAGTGAAAAAGAAAGCCATACATTGACAGCTTTAATCTCTTTCAAGAGTAATCCTTCGGGCTGGGATTGTAGCTCAGCGGTAGAGCGCTTGCCTCGCATGCGTGAGGCCCTGGGTTCGATCCTTAGCACCACATACAAAGCAATAAAATAAAGACATTATGTCCATCTAGAACTAAAAAAATTTAAAAAATAAAAAAAAAAAAGAGTAATCCTTCTCAGATGCTGGCCACAGGTGGGGAGAAAGGGAAAGAGGGTCATCAAACCTAGAATGATAGTCTCTGGGAAACATTAATCTCTTCCAAGATAAATCTTCTCCAGATGCTGGTCACAGATCCCCCAATCCAAAAACCAAAATTCCTGAGTGCCCAAAATGACACACTCACTAAATCACCTCTCAGTATAACCTATATAAGCCCATACTCCTCCGTTGGCCAGTGGCTCATTTTCCACCAGGACAATGGGTCCATTGCAGGCGTAATCTCATTTCTGAATAAAAAGCTGAGATAATCTGTGAAGTTTGCATCTGGCCCAGTCCTTCTGTGCTAACAAGTGTGACCTCATTTAATTTATTTATACCTACAAAGACCTATTTCTAAATAAAGTTACATTCCAAGATACCAGGAGCTAAAACTTCATCTCTTTTACTTTTATTTTGTTTTGGTGGTGCTGGGGATTGAACCCAGGGCATTGTGCATGCAAGGCAAGCACTCTACCAACTGAGCTATATCCTCAGCCCTTAGAACTTTGTATCTTTTGTGGTGAAATGCAAGTCCCCGGTGCTAGGGATCACAAGGCTTAGACAGTGAGTGAGGTATGGGGAAGCTGCCACAGGCGCTCTGTGGCCCCACTCTGCTGTGTGTTGTTTGGCAGGCAGGGTCTCTCTGGGCTCCCCAACACTGCCACCACCCTCTCCATGGCAGCACTGCTCAGATAGGAAGGTGCTAGATTGACTTCAGCATTTCATCTCAGGCTATGCCCAGCCACCTCAGAAAGATGCAGTGGAACCCAAATGGAATCTTTTTTCTAGATGTAGATGAATGACAAAAAGGTGACATATTTACTGGGCACCAGCTATCTATTTGAAACTTCCCAGATAAAATCTATGACAGGTTGACCAAGAAACTGGTTTCAGAGGGTATTTCTAGCAAGAGCATGGAGTGGCTGAAGGCAGGGAATAGAGGAAAATTTACTTTCAACCAAGATTCTTTTGTATTCTTTGAATTATTTATTACAAATATTTCCTTTTATGTAAAGAAGTAAATTTCACCAGCACTGGGAGGAAAGAAAAGGGGGAAAAATTAAGCAAATTGTATGTTTATTTGTAGTCTATTTTTAAAATTTCCTAAAGCCAGAAGACTCTAAATGGTAAAATTTCTCCCAAATGGACCAAGATTATAATTGTTTATTTGTAAATATTTAATTGAAATAACATACTTATATATTGTGATGAACAATTATAAAAATAAAATTTGAGGGTCAGGGATGTACCTCAATGGGAGAATGCTTACCTAGCATGAGTAAGGCCCTGGTTTTCTTCCCAAGCACTGCAAAAAATAAAACAAAATTAAAAATAAAATTTTAAAGAAAATGCATCTCAATGAGATGAAAGTTGGATTTTTTTCCTAATCAGTTCACACGTCCATGAATGAATATAATTTATTGCCAAAATAAGACCAAATTTGGCATCAATTCTATTTATACTTTTTAAATTACTCATTCAAGTTCACAGATGGGAATGGAAGGATTTTTTAAATAACAATAGCATTCAAGTTTTTGGAACTTTTCTTGGTGAAACACTAAAAACACATAATAACCCATCGTCATCAAAGTGTATTGTAATGAGATATCAGCCACTCACTCTATTAGCATTTTCTCCATTTTTGCAAAATGAAGAAGATACCTCTTAGGTGGTTCCCATCTAAAGACAAAGCACAACTGTGTAAGTCCCTCTCATACTCTTCTTTAAACCCTGAAGATGGTCGTGGAGTTTCCATAAACAGCCCCTATCTTTCCTCCCAGGATCTGTGAACATTTCAGCAACTTCCTCTCCATTCCCAATGTCTGCCCCACTTTCTCCACTGATGGCCACATTCCTAACTGAAGGTGCATTAATTCCATCACCATTTGGTGTCCACTGTGACCCCAGCTCTCTCTTCTTAATATCCTCTCTACAGTAAGAGATTTTTTATTGCCCCAAGTCTACTCTCAGGTAAAGAGATCATCCTAAAAGTCAACTTCTTCTGACCTGCCAGTCATTATAGATGCCCTTTTTTTCCTAGGTAGTGGAGCCCCACCCTCCAGGAAGGCATATCTGTGGCCACCACTAGGAGTCCTTGCAGAGGGGAGGATGGCTCTCCAGCTCACCACACTGCTGCAGGAGGGGAGGGGTGAGTGGCAGTCCCTGGAGTGCCCCCATCAGGGTGTGTTCTTCTCACCTTTCAACTGAAAACGACACCCACTGCTGCTGGGGTCTCAGTAGGTCTGCACCCCTGTCAGGAAATAGAAACACACTCTCTCTCAGCCTCTTTTCAAAGAAATGCAAACCCAGACACTTCAAGACAGAGGCCACGACCCAATATATCACTGAGTTATCCCTTGGGTCTAAGAGGGAACAGTTTTTCCATTTATTTTGGCTCATTTTTTCCAGCATGAGTTCTGTGGTCTTTACCTGACACGCCCCTTCTACCAGAGAATTCTTCCTGCCTAGAGAGAGAGAAAAACTCATAAAACAAGTGGCCCCACCTTCCTCTCCTAAGGATCCTTCTTCACTGAGAGTGGTCTGCTTCTTCTCCCACCCCTAGACCAGAGTTCCCTGCCTCATTCTCTTCCAGTGGAATGGGTTTGGTGGAAAGATATACATTTATTTTGCATAACCATTCATTTGGATCCCATACTATTTGCCAGAAGCCTTGAGGAAGAGCTAGCAAAACACTACCTTTAGGGAGTTCTCCATTCCAGGGGAAGCAGACATGAAAAATGACCCTTAGATCTGGTGTGGCAGGGGCTCCATTGGAATAATAACAGCACAGGGGACAACAAGCCCTCTAGCTACCTAGAAGGAA
>PVHX01010747.1:0-67706 GCA_004024805.1 Geosciurus inauris | reverse complement strand
ATTACTTACTACATGTGTTATAAACACTGAAGTATCCACAAAATTGAAACGAAGAAGATGAGAAACAAATCAATGGAAGGCTTAGTAGTTTCTTCCCCATGTCCTGCATACTACTTCGAGAATCTTCCTGGAGTACTCTTCCCCTGAACTGTTTGGTGTTTGGGACCTGGTAGATAGCAGACTTTTGGTAAGCTATGTTGTGGTAGGTATTTGATGAGGGTGATACAGCTACTAGGTGATAAAGCAACTAGGTCAACCTGACCCTTATGGTCTCTTAATTCCGGGCAATAGTATATACTGTATACTCTGTTTAGGACACTCTTCCTCATTCTTTCTGCTCTACTTCTTTTCACTTGTTCAGAAGCTGTCACTATTTTGTGGCTTCATTGTCCTCCTTCAGAGAAGCTACCCTTGGATGCCTTCCTGTCTAGGTAAGGCTCCTGCCTTTCCACACTCGCATGGGAATTTTTACTGAGCATAGTGATAGACACCTGCAGCCTGTCTCTGACATTAGACTTCCGGTGGTAATAGTGTAACTGCATCTTGCTCATGGTTGTTGCCCTGTTTCCATCACTGTGTCCAGAACTTAGTCAAGATCAGTTGGATTAGCACAGGATGGAGAGGGAAGAGAGAGCCTATGTTGGGACCACAGTCATAGCAAAAAGTGGTCTGCTACTTAGTGCCCTGAATATGGCACAATATTTCCTGGCCTCAGAAGTGATCTGTGAATTCATTAACAGGGTCGAGAGGTCTGTGGCTGTTGTGGCTATTCATTTTTCAGCAGGGACCCTTGCAATTTGTTGAGCTGTTGAGTATTTAGACTATGTGTTTACTATGTTATAATAAACCTCTAGATTAAAACTGAAATATTCAGACTTTTGTTAATATGGTGTGTTGAACTGGTACCAAAAATACCACAGAAGATGAAGTCATTTTTCACTTCTTTTTTTTGAGGGGGTGTGTACCAAGGATTGAACTCAGGGATACTTAACCACTGAGGCACATCTCCAAACCTTTTTATATTTTATTTTGAGATTTTATTTTATTCAAAGAGTCACGCTGAGTTGCTTAGGGCCTCCATAAATTATTGAGGCTGGCTTTAAACTCTCAATTCTCCTGCCTTAGCCTCCCAAGCTGCTGGGATGACAGGAGTGTGCCATAGTTCCTGGCCATTCTTTCACTTCTTGTCCAGCTATTTGTATTATTTGTGTGTGTGTGTGTGTGTGTGTGTGTGTGTGATCTACTTTTTCTAGAAAAGCATAAACTCTCACTTGAGGCTAGGGCTGGGTTAGTATGGAAATACAGAAAGGACCCTTTGAATGGACTTTAAGAGAATCTGTGTGTCCTTGATGAGTGAGTGGAATGTGCTCTTTTTGGTAGCAGAGGGATAATAATACTGGATCATAGAGGAGGAATTCACTGCAAATCCAAAAATCTACTTTCATTAGAGGCTCAATTCCTGTCACTATCAAAAGTTGTTTATATTGCTTTTTTAATTTGGGGGGGGGGTACCAGAGATTAAAGCTAGGAGCACTCAACCACTGAGCCACATCCCAGCCCGTTTTATTTTGGGACAGGATCTATTTAAGTTGCTTAGGGCCTCATTGAGTGCCTGAGGCTGGCTTTGAACTTGAGATCCTCCTGCCTTAGCCTCCCAAACTGCTGGGATTATAGGGGTGTGCCACTGCACCCAGCTATACTGTTTGTTTTTAAAGAAAACCAAACAAGTTTAATTTATTCATCTTTTTAAAATTTTATTTTGTTCTTATTTAATGTATCATGAGATTGCCCAAAAAGCAAACAAAAATACCAACCTGGCAGCCAAGATGTATGTATGCTTTTGAGTTAGTTTCTGAGAGGAAGTAATCATATAATATAAATAACATGTGATTAAAGCAGCTGTCTTTTTGCTTTTTTTTTTTTTTTTTTTTTTTTTTTAGCAAAAACAATCAACAAAAAGTAACAGAGGGTTCAAGCCCTTGCATTAGTGCTGCAGGAAATTTGGTGTGTGATCAAGATATTTTTTACCTTCTGTGTTGGGTTTTGGATTCATCTTTGCAGTGACTAGCAGGGCAGCAGTTTTTAAAATGCTGGTAAATCAGCCACAGGAGGGAGCCGGCCTTGCTTCATTCAGACTATGTATGTGGTTGAGACAGGGAAATGATTGGGCATCATGCTCCTCTTGGCTAAGATCCTGCAAGCTTTTTCCAAAATCATAAATCCAGAACTTGAGAGCTCAGAAGGGACCTTAGAAATCTACTAGTGGAAAATTAAAAAAAAAAAATTAAAGGGAAATGGAATAAGCCAAACTAAAGGGCAGGATTCTTTTAGTTCTCAGCAGGAAACACATGTTTATCTGGAAAAGATTTTGGTTGGACAGGTTGTTTGTATAAGAATTTTTTTTTTTTTAAGTGAGGAAGGAAGACCAACCTGGGCTTGGAGGCTGGGGTGGGGGAGGAGAGAGCAGTCCCTATGCTTGAAGTGAATGAGAAAAACACACAGATTTCCAAGGGAAGCCTAACTTCCATGAGAGGACCTGCTCATGCTATTGGATGTCTTTGAAATTATGATGTGTGCTCATTTTGTAAGATATGCTGATTAAATGGTAACTTCAGTATTAGCTCTAAGAATAGAAGCAGTAACTTCTAAAAGGGCATGGAAAGATGTTCAGGGTTCATAGTTGGCAAAGATGCACACATAATATGACACCATTAATTTAAAACTATGTCTGTATAGTGTGTATGTTTGGCATGTTTACCAAGCTATTCATCATAGTAAGATTTAAGATGATTTTTTAAAAGGAAAATTTTATGCATAGTTTTTTGTGTCATTTGCGTTTTCCATAGTGATCACATTATCTTTATAAACGAGGATAACGACGAGAGGAAAAAGAGAAATCTCATACGTTGCCTGTGCTCTCAACCAACACCACGATAGCCATGCTGTCTGTCCTCTTACATTACGCGTGTAAAGTTGTCAGGAGAACAAGAGCTCTTGAGTAGGGCATTTTTTCCCCAGTTACATTGAGTAATGAAAGATGTAAGAAAATTTTTCAGGTAATTAGACAAGGCTTACATTTTTTTTTAAATTTTTTTTTTTAGTTGTTGATAGACCTTTATTTTATTTGTTTGTATGTGGTGCTGAGAATCGAACCCAGTGCCTCACGCATGCTAGGCAAGCGCTCTACCACTGAGCTACAACCCCAGCCCAAGGCTTACATTTTTACGCATATAAAACCAAGATGCATGATCTAACTGAAGCTTGGAGCTGAGAGCGCTACTGTTTTGGGGTATTTTCCCGATGAGAGGACTGAGGGTAATCACAAGTACCCCAAGTGGTCCAATCCAAATATGATGGAACAGGAACTCTTTTCCCCATCATCTTGAAGCCTTGTGGGGATAATTTACTGAGGAATGTTTAATTTTCCTTTTTTAAAAAGGGAAGGATGAAGAAGTGGCAGTTGGAAGTCTATTTATGGATGAAACCAGTCAAGGAAAATGAAATACTTGTAGAATCACAGCAAGGGGGTAGGAATTCTTAACATTTTTACAGAAGTTAACTGTAGGATTTTTACAATGAATGATAGAGAATAGGAGGGAGTTTCTGTTATTAAATTGTGTGTGCAGAAAAGAGTGGGTATAATAATAAAGATTATTATTGTATACATGTTCTGCTCAAACTTTATTCCACAAAGAGCTTCAAGAAACTTATAGAAAATGTATATGGCATTAGAATATAAATAAGAAATCAGGACCAGGGTAAGTATCAATGTGCTCCTCTAGCGGATATGGATGCTTCACCCATATTTCCTGTCAGTCATAAAAGAAGGCTAGAAATGCTGGGGATTAATACCTTGTTCCCCGCAAAACCATCATCAACTGATGGGGAATGGGAGCTGTTGGGTAAATATCTAGTTTCTTCCTCCCTCCAATTATAACCCACCAATTCCTTGAGACCTCCCTAAAGGGGTTGAACATTGGTTGCCCACACTGGAAACCTGTCCAGTGATATATTTTTGTGGGTTTCCTTTCCTTTCTTTCTTACCTATTATAACCTTTTGTTTCTTCTGGGAATTATTTCCCAAATAAATTATAGCTAACTCTTGCTATCTGTGGAGGATTGGTTCTAAAATCCCCTGTGGATATCAAAGTCCATGGACAGTCAGTTCCTTATGTAAAATGGCATAGTATGCACGTAACCTACACATCTCCTCCTACATACTTATATAATCTCTATGTTGCTTATAATACCTAATACAATGCAAATGCTATGTAAATAGTCATTGGGATGTTTAGGGAATTATGACAACCAAAAAAGTCTGTACATGTTCAGCGCAGATGCATTTTTTAATTTCAAAGAGTTTTGATCTGAGGTTATTTGAATCCATGGATGTGGAACCTACAAGCTTGTTTCAAACTTTGCTCCCAGGGAAATTTAAATGATGGCAGATAGAACAGGATATGCAAACAGTTAAGAGAAGAAGCATTCGAAGATGGCTGTTAGGATTTTTGTCTGGATGACTCCAAGGACAGTGGTCATATTATGAAAGAGGAAGAGTGAGTCAAGAATGTGGGAAAAAATGGTTCATTGAATATCAAGTTCTATGTAATTTGGGGAATTGTGAAGGGCTGCTTGGGAAGCGACATGGTAGTAAGTTTTGTAGCTAGAAGCCAGAGCTGGGGCTGTGTATTTAGGAGTTGTCAATGTTAAGGCAATTGTTAGAAGTCAAGAGAATGTATGAGTCTCTGAAGAGATGAATGGACATCCAGAAAGACCGAGAGGATGGTGTGCAGAGAACTTCTGGACAAATGCCTATTTAAAGACTAGGTGAAGCTGGGTACGGTGGCGCAGGCCTGTAATCCCAGCAGCTCGGGAGGCTGAGGCTGTAGGATCATGAGTTCAAAGCCAACCTCAACAAATTGGCAAGGTCCTAAGGCAACTCAGCGAGACCCTGTCTCTAAATAATATATAAAAAGGGGCAGCTCACTGGTTAAGCACCATTCAATCTCTGGGACCAAAAAGAAAAAAAAAAAGACTGGGTGGAAGGGAAGGGCCACTGAAGAATGAAAAATTGTGGAGTGAAGGGAACCCGATGCTATGGCTGGAGCCCAGGCTTCTTTCTTCAAGATCTGGCATGGGGAGAGTTTGTACTCTGGAGTTGGTACAGATCCCAGAGGTGAAGCAGGTAAGAAGAGGATGGTGAGGAGTCAGGGCCCTGTTCTTATAATAGTGTGACGAGAGGCTTTTCCTATGGCTCTTGGTGGAACTTTGGTGCCATGCTGGCAGAGAAGGCTGCAGAGATGGGGCAGAACAGGCTTGACTGAGTCTTACTCAAGACAGTCAAGATGGTGACAAATTGTCTTCCTCCTCTCCTCTTGCCAGTGACAGCAGTCTATCAGCTCAGCATGATAGGTGTGTGTAGGTGTCATTTCATCAGGGGAACCAAAACTTTGCAGAACACCTCTGTATACCTCCTAATATGTGAGTCTAATCCGGTACCTGAATTTGGAAATTACTGTGAGTCATATAGTTAAGCTCCTTCCAAAAAACATAGACGATTCTGTGCTACTCAGTACCCGGGGGGAGCTTTTGCTGCCACTTGTAAGTACTAAAACCTTCAGTGCCACCCTGATCACTGGCACTGGCTCGAAGTCCTAGAACTGGTCTCCATCCTAGTTTGCCAAGTTCTCCTTCCTCCTGTCTCCAACCGCTCATACCAGTCCCTTTATGAAGTATTCTGGAATCAATCAGAGGCCTAGATGTGTAACTGCTGTGATTTCTTCTTCACACTACATCTAGTAAATGCTCCCACCCGCCGGTGCTTGTCATAAAGACTCGTTTATCTTATAGATTTGCTTGATACATGTTCTGGTTTTTCTCTGTTTATATCATTGTCTCAAACAGGGACCACCCATGTTTACATTTTTTTAAGCACATTCTTCATGCCAACAGCTCTGTGATCAGATGGTGGGTTTGTTCAGTGTGTTTGATCATGGTAAGCAAAATCCTCTTGCATTAACTCATTGCCTTTCAGAGATGTATTTTGGAGACATAAATAAGTATAATATTTTCTGATTCTTTCTGGACTAGTAACGTTTACTTAACTCTGATTTTCCTGTTTGTTTTTCTCACAATTGTTCCCTCCTATGTGCAACAAATGATAAAACAACTATCTCAGGAAGAAGGAAAAAAAAGACATTTGATAGTATGACATGGTAGTGCAGCAATAGTACACAGAGTCTGGTGTCCCCAATTGTATCTCAGCTGCCTGACCTCACTGAACCTTCTTGTTAGTTTCTGTTTCCAGAAAGTATATTACTTTCCAGAGATGGCAGGGGACCCAGAGAGTCTAATTGCTAGTCATTGCGTTAATAAAGGGTGCAACGTGGTATTGTATTACCCAGAGAGCCCTGGGATAAATGCAAGAAAGCAAGAGCCCCATGCTGGCTCAGGCCCTGGTTAACTAGATGAATCTTGGACATGACATTTAACTTCTCTAAGTATTGATCTCCTCAGTAGTCATTCTTCTTCCAATTAGACACTAAATTAAAAATCCTTTCTGTTTCTAGAACTGCACAGCAATGCGAGGTAAGAGTTTTAACAATTGTAAAAGTACTGGCAGGTACTTTTCCAATTGTGATATATTTATTAACTCATGAGTCCTCAAAATGACCCTATGAAGGGCATATGCTTCTTGTTCTACAGATGAGGAAACTGAGGCATAGGACATCGAATAACTTGCCCAAGGTCTCTCAGATTCACAATGCCTCAGCCACTGCACTCTCCTGCCTTGTCTGTGGTTAGAAAGTCCATTGGTCTTTCTCTGTAAAGCTCTTTAAAGACAAGCAATGGAGAGGGCCAAACCACAGTGCTATTAGGCACGTTCAGCTTAACGGAGCTAAATTGTATTTTACATGGAATCAAAGTTACTTCCTTCATGCATTTTATATCAGTAATTTTGGAAATGAAATGCCAACCCACAAATTTTCTCTCTCTGATTTAATTTGCCTACCACGGTTTGAAAATAAGGAACCACGATCCATGCTGTTGCCCCACATCGGAATGTTTCAAATACCTGTTTCTGCTGCTAGAATATAAAACCTTAAATTTGGAGAGGCAGAACAAAAGACTAGCAAGGCTGAAGTATTTGCTATTTATTGAGATAAAGTTAAAACAGTGTTTCAGGGGTTTTAGAGACACAATCATCCTTTGCAAAGCCTCATATGGCAACACATTTTAGTCTAGTACTTTGGCATGTGAAAGCTTACCCTGGGGTAAGTAAAGTTTAGAGACGGTGGCTGTGTGGGGTTCTCAAAACCAGTGTGTGGGGTGACAATCAAGTTTAATGAAATAGAATTTTAGTTAAGAACAGTTCATCTTTGTTATATTCCACAGAATTACTCTACACTCTGTCAATGGGATGGCTTGTCATAACCAACTCCTGGAAAGACATAGGCTGCTGACCTCTGGGGACTGGAATGTGAATTCCCCTGTTGGGACGCAGCCAGCTTCCTATTTACTTAGAGGCATGGGACTCCTCTGGAGCCAAGCAGAAGTTGTGATGCAAGTTTTGGCCGCAAAGCATGTTGCCTGACGTGTCTGATTAAAATGTGATCTGAAAGATTTCTCAAAGCCCTGGTTGGGTGAAGGTACAACAGGATTAAATAGTCTTATATAGTCCTTTTAACTGGGTCCTAAGTAAACAGGAGGCCAGTGCAATGGGGAGGCACCCTCTGCATTCTGATAGTGAAGTGGGTTCCAGTCTGTAGCTGGCTGAGCCGTGCATGGAGAGAGCTCTCTCCCCCTGCCCATGGTGTCAGTGAAGAAAGCTGTGACGAGGGAAGCCAGTGGGGACTCGGTTTTTTTATGTGACCAAATGTCTTGCAAATTCCTAGGTGTGTGTGACCGTGTCCATGAGTGTGTGTGTTTGCTTTTTGAACACAATAAAATAAAACTTTAAAATAAAACTCTTCTGCAAAAGAATGCAGAAGAGAAAAAAAGTAAAGTTTAGGGACGGTGGCTGTGTGGGGTGTGTGGGAGGGACCTGAGGCAGAGGTGAAGGAGAGATGGCCTAGAGGGTGGTGGGGTAAGGAGAAGAACTGAAGGGACCCTCCCAGGCTGCTGTGGAACAGGTTAGGAGCATTTCACCTGGCTTAGGATTTGGAGGTGGGCACTTAGTCCCTGAGGCAGGTAGGCTGAAGATCAGTCTGATTTCATTAGGTGGAAAACAAATGAAGGGAAAAGTTTTCCAGGAAGGGCCAAAGGCAGGAGCAGAGGTATCAAGATGTGAGCAGTATGGTGGACAGCGACAAGAAGATATTTTTAAATCCTTTTGGCTAGAAGGAATCAACTCGAAAATTCACAGATTGTGATACTGCTATGGCAATAGCTACTAAGGAAAAAAAAATAGGATTCAATTCATGAAATATTAAAAATGCAAGTGAGCTGACCTTTCAGCCAATCTTCATAATATTAAAGGATTAAATAAGTAAGTTCTTGGTAATTAGACCCCCAGGGAGAGTTTAATTTGCATCTAGGTATGACAAGTGTTTAGTAATTTGATGCCAATCTTGCTTTGGCCAGTATTAAAGCTGGGTCTCACTCGGGCTGGTGATGAGATAGGCTAGATATGGGGTGATACCTAATGTTATCCCTTGCCGACCAATGAATATTAAAATCTGCTCACTTTGGGCTTACTAAATGAGTTCTGGAGGTGGCATGGAGGAGGCCAATGCACTATGGTGACTTCTATTCTTATGTGACCTTTGTCCAAAATTTTAAGGACCTGTCAGGAGTATTAATTATGACACTATCCTCATAGGGCTGAGGACAAGGATATAGTTTATGTTCTCAAGAGAGACAGGAAACCTGAGAACGAAAATTATTAGGTAGCTTGCCACAGATTGCACACACCCCAAACACAAAGTGAAGCAGGTATAATTTTAACCACGCTAGAGCCTCTGAAGACATTGTTTGCTTAGCCAAATTAATTTGGCTGTTCCTGAATTTTGTTCTGTAGAATTTCTAGTGTAGATCCCACTTGTGTGTGTGAGAGAGAGACAGGATCTTGCTATATTGCCCTAGCTGGCCTTAAACTTCTGGCCTCAAGCAGTCTTCTTGTCTCAGCCTCCAGGCAACTGAGGATAACGGGAGTGCCATGGCACCCTGCGATCCTGCTCTTTACTGGTAAAAGACACCTATATATGTTCCTGTTTACTGTTTTTTTTTTTTTCCTAGAAATAAAAATTCTTCAAATTGATTGATGGATGAAAGGAAATGTACTTTTTAAATTTTTTTAAACTTTTTTTTTTAGTTGCAGATGGACACAATACTTTTATTTATTTATTTTTATGTGGTGCTGGGGGTGGAACCCAGAGCCTCACATATGGTAAGCAAGTGCTGTACCACTGAGCCACACAACCACAGCCCAACTCCTGTTTTGTTGTTGTTGTTTTTAATATCTTTATTTTGTTTATTTATTTTTATGTGGTGCTGAGGATCCAACCCAGTGCCTCCCATGTGAGGAGCAGACACTGTGCCACTGAGCCACAACCCCAGCCCAACTCCTGGTTCTTTTTTTTTTTTTTTTTTTTTTTTTAATATTTTTTTAGTTGCCAATGGATCTTTATTTTATTTATTTATATGTGGTGCTGAGAATTGAACCCAGTGCCTCACACATGTGAGGTAAGTGCTCTACCACTGAGCCACAACCCCAGCTCCCCAACTCCTGGTTCTTAAGTGTCCATCTTGAATGAGATTAGAGGTGTTGGCTTATGCATTGGCTAATGGTGTTTATAGTTTTATGAATTTTTCTTCATGTTTTCTACCCCCCTTTTCCTTGATTGTTCACCATTTTTCTTACTGATTTCTACACATTATAAATAGTAGCCCTTTCTCATGTATTGCAAATCCTTTTTCCACTTATTTGTTTCTTTCAGCTTTCTGCTATGTGTCTTTTGCCAAATGCAACTCTAAATTTCTTAAGTTGCAAGTCTGTGAGTCTTTAGGCTTTTAGACTTTTATTATCTTTATCCCATTCTAGGAGTATAATATTTTTCTGTGTTTTTTTCATTTTCTATAATTTCCTCCCTAACTAGTATTTGAGATTATTTTAGAAATTGAGTACAAAGTTATAACCAAAGAGGAAGAATAAGTTCTGGTGTTTTATTGCACAGAGGGGAATTATAATTAATGATATTGTACCCCATAACTCAAAATGGCTAGAGGAGAGGACTTTTAATGCCCTCTTCACAAATAAATGGTAAATGTTTGAGATGATAGATGACTGTAAGTGTCCTAGGTTAATAAATTCACAATGTATAAATGTACTGAAACATTGCACTTACCCCTTAGAATTGTACAATTATGTCAAGTAAAAAAAATTTGAATTTTCTTTCAAACTTTAAATTTTATTAGCAAATTATTCTTACATGATTCTTAAATCTCCTTTTTTATATCAGTGATTTACTTAAAAGCATTACCAAGGATGTAAGTTTTATTTTATTCATCATAAGTCTCTGCCTGCATTGGAAAAAATTCTAGTATAATGATATAGAAGACATTAATTTACTATCTTTATAAGGTGCACAGTTTCCAGAGTCTTCAAATTAGAAGCCACTATTTTAAAAAAATTTAATGTTAAAAAATTTTGCAGCCAGGCACGGTTGCGCATGCCTGTAATCCCGGCACTATGGGAGGCTGTGGCAGGAGAATCGTGAGTTCAAAGCCAGCCTCAGCAATGGAGAGGCGCTAAGCAACTCAGTGAGACCCTGTCTCTACATAAAACACAAAATAGGGCTGGGGATGTGGCTCAGTGGTCGAGTGCCCCTGAGTTCAATCCCTGGTACCAAAAAAAAAAAAAAAAATTGGACTGCCCAAAGTTACTTTCTACCAGTCCAGGATAACAGAGGTGGTTCTGTACCAACTGCTTTGGAGCACAGCTCTCGTGGCCTATGCTGTGGGCGGTTCCTTCGTTCAGTTTGTGAGGACACCAGAAGTAAAGGGGGAAAACAATGAGAAACTGCTCTACTGCCAGCCATTACAGTCCACAGAGGGACATGAGGACCCAGACATCTAGGCTGAGTCTGGGAGACCATGTTGCTGTCCACAGTGGAGCGTAGAATCCTTGGGAAACTCATGGTCTGGGCTGGGAAATTGGTTGGCCCTGAATAGCCAGGTATCATCAGGCATGGGGATCTCACGTAGGTCTAACCTCAAAATTAAAGAGTCCTCAAGTTTTTAGGAAAGTAAGGTGTTTTTTTCTCAAGATGTTTTGAAACTTGAATGAACAAAAAATTGGGGAAGTGTTTGAACTGTCAGAGTTTCTCATATATGAAGCGTGTCTAGATTCTTCACACATTTTTCTTTTTTCCCTTTATTTCAATATATAGCCACTCTCCAGAGAGACCGAATCTTCAAACATTTTACCAGGAAGCGCCAAAGGGCTATGCGAAGGCGGGTCCACCAGATCAACGGACACAAGTTTATGGCCACATACCTGCGGCAGCCCACCTACTGCTCTCACTGCAGAGAGTTCATCTGGTGAGAGATTCCCTGGCTTCCCCCTCCTAAGACTTTGTCAGAGGCTTCCTTTGGTTCTGTGTGATGTTAGGAGGAAGCATGATTCTTGAGAACTATTTTTAGGATCATATTTTGGCCTCCTCTTCTAATATGTTGACCCAGTAATTTTAATCCCCATTACCAAGGTGGGGGGTGGGGGAAGATCTCAATAATTTCTAGATCCCAGTTTTAGATAGTATTTCTTTCTCCAGTCATTTTAGTAAAGGTGCTAATGAACTGGTCATAAATTAGAGAAAGTAGCTAATGGGTCAATAAAGAAGTAATCAATACATTACGTAATTGGCCTGGGAGGAGGAAAAAATCAATGGTATTGATCTTAAGAAAGCATGAATCATATGATGAGTTATGGGAATTAATTGTTGGAAGAAAACTAAACACCCAGTAGTCTTTAGCCTCCTGGTATGTAGTGGAAGGTAATGACTGGTCTGTAGTGATCCTATACTGTCATCTAATCCCAGGTGATTAGGGACTAACATAATTCAAATAAATTCTAAAGATTGGAGGCAGTATTTTTCAATATATAAAACTATAAAATAAAATAAATTTAAGCAGTAGTTATCTTCGATTAGAGACAGAATTAAGGTGCTGTATTTGGAAAGAGAATAAAGAAACATCCCCCTCCCATTCATGTGCATGAATTTACAGACACAGCATCTCAGCAGGAGAGACAGGTCAGTAGTACACAAGAGGACATCTGTTAGTGTTACAGACTTGAATCACTTTATTTAATGAAGGTAGAAGCACTTGGTTCAGAAGTGCCAATTTCTGAATACTGATCAATTACTTTGTACTTTGATTTTGTGATTACTTTGGATTTCTTCCTTTTAGTGGTGAGAACCCAGGATTACTTAGTGTTTCTGACATTTTTAATCAAGAATAGAGTCTTGAGGTCCTAAATGGACTATTGACGTAAAGCCTACAAATGTGTTGTAACGTTTATAATCTTCAGAAAAAAATCCATATTACATTTTCCATTGAAAAAATTAGCAGCTATGGTGTCTTTGAGTCATGTTCCCTTCTGATGAGTCTGCCCTCTGTAGTTGGCCACAGTCTCACCCCATCTCTGTCTGGGTTGCCCAGCTGCTTTTTATTTTATGTCACACCATTCTGTTCCTTTTGTGTGACCTGCCTGGTCCCTTAGGCTTTGGTAGTGATGACCTCTGAACTCAACTAATATTCATAATAAAATCTTATTTGATAATATCACTGAATTTTTTCCCCCAAGGGAACATTAACCCCTCAACCAGCTATCAAACCTGTGACACATGCACACACTCACACACATTCTCTCTCACTGAAAATGTTGGTATATATATTATTATAAGTGTGTATGTGTGCACATGTGTGTTTAACAGTATGGACTCTAATACTGAATCTCATCACTGAATCTCATGGGTATGTGAACTTAAGTTATATCACCCACCACTCTGTCCTCATGTGCAAAACAGAGACAGTGATTTTATTTTATTTACATAATAAACTTTTGCATAGTACTTAAAGTTTAAGACACTTTAAGCCTTTGAACAACTCATTCTATCTTTGTGATAAACCTGTGAAGTAGCTACTGTTATCATTATTCCCCTGTATAGATGGGAAAAGTATGGCTCAAAGGCATTAACAGCTTGCTCTGAATCACACCATCTGTCTTTGGAGCCTGTGCCTTTAACCATCTTATTATGTGTGCTCCCTCCCATGACTTTCATGAGGATTAAATGAGATACTAGCCACTTGGCCCAGGGCCCGATAGGCTTAGTAAAATGTGGTCTTTGTTGACGAAAATATCAACAAAGTTCAGAGATCAGCATCATCACCCATAGAATGTATCAGGAAGAGATGAATCCAAGGTCTGGCAGGAAGGGCACATAGCGGCAGCACTTCTGCCCCCCTGTGGACTCCAGGGGTGATGTGGGCACAGGGAAGAGGAACTGTGCTGGGCTCATTGTGTCCTTCTGTACATTTACTTCCTGTCTGTTCATCTTTATGTGGGGGCAGTAAGGTGGTGGCGGAGCTGTTCGACTGAGCTGTGTGCAGATGTTTTTTTGAGGACCTAGGATTGCCACAGTGGTGGGTGGAATGGTAGTCGTCAGTGTCCACCGTTTCCATCACCTGGAGCACTTTAATCCATCAGATGGCTTTTGCGTCTTATAGTAACAAACAAGGGTTTAGAAAGCACATCAGTTTCGCCTCTTCCCTGAAATTGTGTTTTCATAAAGAACTGGATGAAATTTATTTTCTCTAAAGAACTGTAATTAGAAGAGGTTATTACTGAAATGTTTGACTGATGGTGGTTTCTTTCTCTATTGTTTTGAACAGGGGAGTATTTGGGAAACAGGGTTATCAATGCCAAGGTAAGAACACATTTTTAAAAACCATGTTTAATCTTGTTTCTATGTTAAAAAAATGATTATGCTAAGAGAAAACAGGATACATCCCATTAATATTGTGATTAATAACTCTGTAGGTCAAAGGAGACCCCCATATAGTTATAACTCCTTAGTTTTGCTTAGATCTTGGCTGCATTTTAGACAGTGTAGAGGGGATGTTTTTATTTCTAAAGCCAGAATACCCGGTTAAGTTTCATTGTTTAAAGTTTTGTCTGTGCAAATAAAAAGAAAGTACTAAAAAGTTCTCTATTTTGTGAGTACACCCTTGAATATCAAAGACAAAGTTTTGTTTTTTACATTTAATTGTCAGTAGGGGTGAAAAGTAGCACAATGCTGTGTCTTCACTTTACCCACTTGGGGAATAGAAAGCTATTGTCCAAATTGTTTTTTTTTTTTTAAATTTTATGATTTAAAAATAAGAGAAATGTTCAAAATTAAGCTATTAATGATCTTGTGTTACTACATGGTAAATTTATTTTGATTTTCACAATTTTAAGACAAAGCCCATTTACAAGTGTTCCAGCTGAGTCAGGATGAAATAAAGATCCTATACTCAGGTGGTTCAGCTATGCAAGATTAGCCTCAGCCTATCTTCGGGCCTCCCTCACCACTGGCTTCTGCATCACCCATCGTCCACACCTACAGTACTCGTCTCTTTGATTTTCACTGTGCAGATGATTGACTAACACTACATATCCCACAGTGGTAGTCTATGTATAAATAAGAAAATCTTACCTTCTCTTCTACAGGTGAATTAAAACATTATTTTCCTTAGAAAAATGGAATAAGATGTACTTGGATCTAGTTTTGATTTTAATATGTATGAGAAATTCCATTGAATTTTCAAAGTTAGAAAAAATTGAATATGTAATCAATATAAGAGTAATAATTGACTTAGATGCTCTCAATTCATTCCTCGATGAGAAGGTAGTTCACAAGCCAGGTCAATTTCATGCTTTTGCCTAGCCTCCCCAGCACAGGATGCATAGTGACACTCATCTCACACATACCCAGATCATTTGAGCATCTCTGGATTGACAAGACTACAGTTTTGAGTGTAAATGATGTGATTTAGAATGCATCTATCTTGTTACTTTCTTTCTTCTTTGGTTTATGGTGCAAGGGTATTTGATGGCTGACTTTCAGTAGATCACCTGCTTTTTGAGAAGCAGGAAAGAACAGTAGTCAGGAGATGTGAGGATAGCTCTTTGTTCACATCTTGCTAAGGTATATAAGACCAAATGCTTAGTTGGAGAGAGGTATACCATGCTAATACCCACCAGAATCAAACAAGGGTAGGTACTTGGACAAAGCAGACTTTAGAGCACAAAATTATTGGGGATAAAGTTATGTAATAATAATGGGGTCAGTTCTCCAAAAAGACATAACAATGCTTAACATCTATGTACTGTTATACACATAGATGTAACATATAGGCATCAAAATATATGAGATAAAAACTGATAGAAGCCAGGCATGGTGGTGCACACCTGTAATCCTAGTGGCTCAGGAGGCTGAGGCAGGAGGATTGCAAGTTCAAAGCCAGCCTCAGCAATTCAGTGAGGTACTGAGCAACTCAGTGAGACCCTGTCTCTAGATAAAATATTTTTTTAAAAGGGGATGGGGAGCTGGGCACAGTGGTGTACACCTGTAATCTCAGCACTTTGGGAGACTGAGACAGGAGGACTGCAAATTCAAAGCCAGCCTCAGCAATGATGAGGAACTAAGGAACTCAGTGAGATCCTGTCTCTGCATAAAACACAAATTAGGGCTGGGGATGTTGCTCAGTGGTCAAGTATCCCTGAGTTCAATCCCCAGTACCAAAAAAACCCACAAAAACAAAAACAGAGATGAGGACATGGCTCAGTGGTTAAGCACTGCTAGGTTCAATCCCTGGTACCAAAACAAACAAACAAACAAACAAACCCTGATAGAACTACAAGGAGAAATAGATAAGTCCACTATTGCAGTTGGAGTCTTTGGCCTCTTAGTAATTAAAAGACTGAGCAGGTATAAAATGAGTAGGGATGTATTTAACTTAAGCAACAACTGGGTCAAATTGATATGTAATGGAATACATCATCTCACAACAGCAGTTGACACATTCTTCTCAAGCGCTGAGGAACATTCACTAACAGAGACCATATTCTGGGCCATAAAAATGTCAAAGAATAGAAAGCACATAAAGCATCTTCTCAGACCACAATGGAATTAAGCTAGAAATCTATAACGGAAAGACAGTTGGGCAACCCCCAACTATTCAGAGATTAAACCACACCTTCTAAGTAACATGTATGTGTCAAAGAAAACTCAAGAGAACATAAAAATACCTTGAACCAAGTGAAAATAGAATACTGTACGATGCAGTGACAGCGGTGCTCAGATGAACATTTATAGCAGTGAATGTGTATTTTAGAAAAGAGGAAAGATTAAAGTTAATAGTCTGAGTTTCCACCTTAGGAAACTAGAGAAAGAAGACAAATTTAAGCCTACATTAAACAAATGAAAAGAAATAATAAAATCAGAGCAGAAATCAGTGCAGTTGGAAACAGGAGAACAATGGAGAAAATCTATGAAACCAAAAGCTGGTTCTTTGAAAAGATCAATAAAATTGATAAACCTCTTGCAAAACAACCCCCCCCCCCAGCCTCAAAAACAAAGTTCTTTCTTCATGTAGGTTGGGGTTGAGATCCCCTGTATAAAAAGACCAGTTCTCTGAGCACTTTCAATGTGGTGGTCCTGAGAATTCAACCTGGTGAAAGCTAGATGTGTGTTTGGGCCCAGTGCTGTTTGCGGACATGTCACCTGTCTTTGTGTGATTAATTCTAAAACTTTCCACATGTCTTGAAGAATCTTAAAGTGATGTATATTTTTATACTGCTTTACCACTTGTGTTCATCCTTAATGACAAACTCAAATCCATCTGTGCTATGCCAGTTCTCTGGATGAAAATGAGGAAAAAATATCATTTAGAAAGTTCTGAATATTCAGGCAATTGATCGGGACATGCCGCAAACATTTATTGAATGCCTTTTCTGTGCAAGGCATCATGCTGGGAATTCTAGGCATGGCGAGGCTACATGTGGAAAGCTTGACGTGAGGGATCAGGCTAAGGGCTGTAAGATCAGAAGAGGGGGGACATGGTTTCAGACCAGGTGTAGGCTGTTTTCATGGAAGAGGTTTGCCTATTTGTCTATTTTTGGTACCAGGGATGGAACCCAGGGGCACTTAACCACTGAGCCACATCCCCAGCCATTTTTCTTTTTTATTTTGAGACAGGGTCTTGTTACGTTGCTTAGGGCCTTGCTAAATTGCTGGGGCTGGCTTTGTACTTAGAATCCTCCTGCCTCAGCCCCCTAAGCTGCTGGGATTGTAGACGTACATCACCATGCATGATGGAAGAGGTTTTCTTTCTTTTCTTTAGTTGTCTTTTATCATAAACTTAAGATTTAGTTAGTTGATAGGCAAATAGAATAGTCTAGAGATAGTGAAAGACATCAGTAGTGTTCAGGAAAGGTTGAAGACTTGTTCTAAAAATTTTAACTTATTTAGTTTTTATTGGAATGAATGATCCCATAGAAGAAAGATAGCTGGTAGACTGGGGTAACTTCTAGAGGGCCTGAAACCTAGCTGGAAAATTTGAGCACTATTGATTGGCCATGAGATGCCACTGAAAATTTTAAATCATGGAGCAGAAGGAATCAGTTATACTGTGGGAAGAGCCCTCTGGAGGGAGGTGTGAAATGGAATAAAGTTAGGGAGGAGGAAATAAGCTCAAAACTTGAAGACGGGTAGTCTGAGCATGGGCAAAGGTCTCTGTTAGGATATGGTGAAGGAGATGAGAAAGATGGGAGTGCCAGCTGCCACTGTGTGGGGCAGACGTCCAAGTCAAGCCACTTTGGCTTGGTGCAGCCTTCATTGACTCTGCTGCAACTGGCGGGACTATGAGCCTCTGATAAATGTATAATTGCTGGATTTGATTTCCTAGTGTGCACCTGTGTCGTCCATAAGCGCTGCCATCACCTAATTGTTACAGCCTGTACTTGCCAAAACAATATTAACAAAGTGGATTCAAAGGTAAGAGGATGCTAGTTTGCTGATTAAGCACCTACTCTGTGTGTGTGTGTGTGTGTGTGCATACACACATGTACATGCACTCTCTCTCCCTTCTTCCCTACCTCCTTCTGCATGTCTTTTTCTCCCCTTCCCTGCTTTCCTCCCACCATCTGTGAGGCCAGAGTGGTATTAGAATTGAAATGTCTCTCCTTTTTTGTATTATTACATTTCGTATCTCTGTTCCTGTGTAGCATGGCCACTGGGTCCACTGGGAAAGAAGCTGTATGGATCAGTTTTACTAATGTGGAGACAGCTGTAGTGCTGACCGCCTGGATTGGCATGCCCAATCTAGCCTCTATTAGTGATCTTCTCTGTGAGCTCAGGATGGCCTATAACTTCTTTGTGTTGCAGTCTGATAACAGGATCAATAGTTCCCTTATGCATATATATAATTAAGGGTTAAAAAATAGAATTGACAAGTATATTGTTAACTGTACATTCTGCTTCCTAAGAGACTGTTGGCCTCCTCTAGCCTCTTAAATTTCAGGTAGGATAAATAACTGGATTTAAAAGCGGGAACTTCATTTCTGCCACTCACATTGCATTTGGCTAGCATAGGCACACATTTCAAACTCTGGAGGGAAAAGCAATGGAGTATTGTTGACCCTTAGTGGATTTAGTATCTACAAATTTGGAAACTCTGAGTCTGGGATCCAGTGGTTTATTTAATGTTACACATTCAGGACTGCTAAGGAGTTTATATAGTGAAGTATAAAACCACAGCTTTTATGAGAAAGAGGGCTGAAAAGTCTCAATAGGAATAACTGCCCTGCTCCTTGTCATGTTTGGACCCGTCATTATTGCTTCAAATTACAATGTAGACCATAGAGCATAAGCTAGTGTAATTATTTTCCAGAAATAGTATGTGAGATCAAACCAGGACCTTTGGCTCTGATTATTAGAATGCAAATGCCAGACAAAGACTGGAAGGGCTGAATAATGTAGCCACTTTAATGTCACTTTGGAATGACTTCCTTCTGTGATTCCAGGTCTTCTTGAGTGCCTTCTTTTTGTTTCCCCTTGTGACACAACATCTAAAACTTATAGTGATAAAAATGTATATAGTGTATAAAAGATCCATTTAATCTTGAAGTCGAAAGGTTCTAGGAAATAGAATTGGGTGTTGAGGGGATTGGCGGGAGAGATCTATGGCTTGAATATAAAAGATGAAATGAAAATCTTAATTTCTATTTATCTCTACAAATGGTAAGTGGTCTAATATGCACCTCAAATTTCTGTAATGTCTTGTTCATTAGAAAATGTGATCAGTCTGGTTAATGAGACCTGAGTAATTAATGGGAGCTGAGTACAGTAAAATAATATATCCAGCTCAAGTGTCATTGTAACACTTTGCATTTGGTAGGCTTCTGTTATAGTTTTTATAAAAGAGTTGATAGGAAATTTCAACTCTTGTCCTCTTGGGTTTTTTTTTTCTTTTTTCCAGATTGCTGAACAGAGGTTTGGAATTAACATCCCACACAAATTCAGCATCCACAACTACAAAGTGCCAACATTCTGCGATCACTGTGGCTCCCTGCTCTGGGGAATAATGAGACAAGGACTTCAGTGTAAAAGTGAGATGCTGAGGTTCTGGGTACCCACTTCTTCATGGGAACATCATCCTATTAGATTTTAGAATTCTTTAGGCTCAGAACCTGATGTAGGACTGAGTGTTAGATATGTTGTATATTAGCATCTTAGTAGTTCTATATTATATGCCACTTGCCAGGCATGTAAAGAGAACTACATCTGATCCCTAAATTAACGTAAAACTTTAAGCCAAATGTTAAATTCAATGACCTAGCAAGCTAGCTATCATCTATTTGTTGCTGAGTGCAAACTAGACATTATGTTTTTAAATAGGTATTTGAAAGAAGAAAAAGGGGACGTTGGTTAGAGATTGAAGATGGTAGGAGGTGAGGAGGTGAGATGGCCAAAAGAGAGGATAGCATTCTGAGGAAGAACTGGTGGGAGAGTAGGTCTGATGCCCTCTCCAGAAATAAGGAGGAATGGCACTGTCAAAGCCTAGCAGGAGCTGCCCTGGGTCTTCTGCAAGAGTGTTCTGGAGGAGATTGGAGGAGTGGATGGTGTAGAGAACACTGAAGCTTTGGTTGTGGACTTGCATCTTACCAATTGGGCCCCGCACAGCTTGGAGCTTTTGCCTTTGCAAAGGTTCTATGGAGATGAAGGCTGACCCCTGTCCTATAAGGAATTGGGGATCTGTTGATGACTCTCTCAAGAGTCATCTCCCACTGAGACATAATGATCTGACTGGGTTGCACCTGATAAGGATCAGACACCTCTTGAGTCTCTGGGCCAGGGGAGCGATGGAGGAGGTAGAGTTGGTATGTGTGTGTGTGACTAGCCAACTTCTGTTGACTGCCTGGACTTACCAAACCTGATTCTGTAGACAGAAGGACCGATCACATGTCACTTAAAAAAGCAAATACTTCTACCTTTCTAGAACACCATTTAATAATTATTTTTTCATACAACCAAAATAGCAGCCTGCTCAAGTATAATTTTTAGGATTTGGGGTCCCAGTGCTGCTTGATGTCAGCTTGATGGTCTCGCCTAGGTATGAGTGTCCAGCCTGCCAGTCACACTGTTTTCCTGGGTTGTTGCTGGTGTGCAGAGCCATGCAGGGGGGCTCGTCTGCATTGCTCTTGTCCTGGTGGCCTAAGGACCACAAACGTGCAGTGATCTAGCTATAATGTTTGTTTTCCTTGTCCTGAGGTGGCTTTGAAAGGCCACTGTAGGCCTTTGTGTCTGCTCCAGTCTTCCTGGGAGAGGCAAATTTCCCATGAAGCTGTGAAGGTTAAGTTTAAGATTCCCTCTTTACTTCATTTAGTATTCTTTTTCTTAAAGAGGGCTTCCTAAATTGCACAAGTCCAAGTCCCATAAAACCTGGGTTTGTGCATGCTCCCAAAGATGGGCTGATTCCATAAAACAGAAATTGGTAGCATGTAGCTTCAGTTCTACCTCCCATCAGCAGGGCCCAAGTCAAGAATCTGGGAATTTATTTCTGCTGATTGAACCTTGGAGCCTTCAATGTCCCAAGTCAGCTTCCTGAGCACAAGGAACTGCTAGCTTTGCTTGCTTCTTCCACCTGCCATTTAACCTGATCTTCAAACATTTGCAAAGTTGCCTTTTTCTTCTGCCATAAAACAGTTAGAACCACAGGCTGCAAACTCTCAGAACCACAGCCCCACAGGATGCGTGGCTGTGCTCTGAAGGCTGCCCAACCACAACAATACTCAGAAAACGTCGCGGGGGCTGGCTGTTCTCTGAGAAACACCATTTCCGTCCTGTTTGAACACTGGTCTATCTTGTGGCATTTAGGCTGCTGCATTTCATTTCACTGTTGAGAGAAAGAAGGAAAAAAGTTGTCAGTTGACACCCTTCTTTGATATTTGTGAGTTGTCACCGTAACAAACATTAAGTCTTCATATTGGATCATGCAGTTAAGTCAGCAATGACTGTTACTTGTAATTTAGAAGATTGTGTTTCATCAAGTCACAGTAGAATAAAAATGTATTTGAAATCTATTCTTCTTTAGTATACCAGGATTTCTGCTTCTGCACAAAACAGAAATAGATAAGATATCATGAATTATTACAAGTGTGAGTTTAATTTTATGAGATGACATTGTTCAGCTTGCATAATTCCTTTGTCCTCATTGTTCAGGTTGTTAAAGTTCTCTGTTAAAGCACATGTTGACTTGGCTCTTTCCTGACTGTGCATTTTATTTTTCTCCTTCTCTAGTATGTAAAATGAATGTACACATTCGATGCCAAGCGAACGTGGCCCCTAACTGTGGGGTAAATGCAGTGGAGCTTGCCAAGACCCTGGCAGGGATGGGTCTCCAGCCTGGAAATATTTCTCCAACCTCGGTGAGACTTTGCTTCTTTTCATGTAGTGCAATTTAAAAGTTGTTCAGATGTGGTGAGCCCAAATGAGAACATGAGCTATCATCAAAGTTTCTAATCTCAGCAGATACATTAAACAGAGGTTTCGCATTTTTTAAAAAAAGCATTTTCTTCCTCACATAAGAGCCTATGTACAGTTATGCCACTAGAAATAACAACCATGCAGGTTTTTGGTTTTGTTGTCTTTCCTTCTTTAAGAATTAAAAGAGAGGAGATAGAAAGGGGAGGCGGAGAGAGAGACAGAGAGACAGAGACAGAAAGAAAGAAAAGAAAAGGAAGGAAGGAAGGAATTATCTTACTGTCAGTATGGTCAAGTGAAAAGCTTAGAACCCAGAGACCTGGGTTATTACCTTGGCTAGGAACTGGGCAGAGAGTTGACCAGTAGCCACAGGCCTCAGCTTCCTCATCTCTGAAGGAGTTGAACTTGAAAATCTCTGTGGTTCTCCACTGCCCTAAAATCCAGAAGCTGTGCACTTTTTGTTTATACATTATGAGTTTATCTCTTGCATTCAGCAACTGATAGGAGTTCCTTCCTCTGGGCTCTGTGGAGTGGGTGGAGTTGGTTCAGTGGCCCTGGATGTGTTTTGTCATACAAGCTCCCTGGGTGACCTCTGTGTGGTGTTGTCTACTAGAGTCTTGGCTACTTCCCAGCCCATTCTTATTGCTGGCTTTCCTGGCCAACATCTGCAGAGAAATAAGTCATGGCTATATGGCTATGAGATCTGTAAGGTGTAGCTTGATACGTGGAAAATTCTAAATTGAACTGTTGACTAATCTCTGGGTATATGGGAAGGGAAGTACAATCACTCCAAAGTTCTTGGTAACTTAGAAAATGTCAGCACTAACCATCTCATTTCCTTTTTACTGAAAGGCTTCTGCCTAGTAGACCAGGGACTTATAGTGACAATGTGTTTCTTTCTTTTTTTCTAATATATTTTTAGTTGTTGATGGACCTTTATTTTATTTATTTATACGTGGTGCTAAGAATCAAACCCAGTGCCTCACACGTGTGAGGCAAGCGCTCTACCACTGAGCCACAACCCCAGCCTGACAGTGTATTTCTTAATTTGACAAAGTTACCAGAAAGGTCCAAGTCTGTCTGTCTTGTGGGAAGGCAGGTAGGATACTAAACCAGTGAGAGGGATTTCTAGTGCATAGGACAGCTGTTCCTAAAGAGAGGAGATTGAGGATTTCGGCCTGAGCCAGGGCTTCTAAAACACATTGGGGATGAGCTAGGCCAAGTGGCACAACATCTAGATGTGGGCAGTGTCCCTTCTTATTTGAACCAAGTATCTTTAATATTATGATAGTTAAAACTGGCAAAATCAGGATTACCTGTTATAGGACTTTGCAACACTAAAAGGAGAATTTTAAGTCTAACGAAAGAAAAGAATGTGTTAAAAAAAAAAGATTGAGAAACATAGGCTTAGTGCTCACCCAACAGAGGGAAGTATGTAAGTGAAGGAAGTGAAATTTAAGCTGGTACCACTTTTCTGTCTTTGAAAATTTTATGATGAGAGATTTAGAGGAGGAACTATTAAAACCACTGGATTTTAAGATACCCACTTTGTATCTGCTATCGCTGTTTTATGGGGCTGAGTAAAGCCCTTGAAGTTTCAGGCAGCTGCACAGTGGGTTTATTGGCATCAATAGTTAGAAGCTGCCCCAGATAAGCTTTCTGTAGCTAAATAGGTCAAAATTTTCAGGATGTTAGACTTTAAAAAAAAATTTTTTTTTGTCATTGTACATAGAATGCCTTTATTTTGTTTATTTTTATGCAGTGCTAAGGATCGATCCCAGTGCCTCACATGTGCTAGGAAGTGCTCTGCCACTGAGCTATAGCCCCAGACTTTTGATCTGTTGTCTAATGGTAGTTTGCCTTATAAATGTTCCAAGGTGGGCAATTGCAAAAGTCACCTGCCTTTGGGTAACTCCTTTCTGTGAAAGGGCATCAAGGATCCAAGAGCCAACTAACATGGCTACATTTACTGCTTGGGGCAGGGTGGTGAAACTGAAGCTTTCATTACATTGGTGGGTATGTAAATTGGCCCATCTTTGTAGAGTGCATGTTGGCTATGTATCAGAAGTCTTCAAAGTTCATACTCAAGGGAGTCTATTTCTAAAAAGTTACTTTAAAAAAAAAGATGATGATAATGATAGAATGGCTTAAGTATATTGACTGACAGTGCCAATCTGTGCTGTGTGTTCATTTACTTTTCATGATAACTTATATGGCAGATGCTATAATTGAAATTTTGTCAGAAGAGGAAACTGAGGCTGGGTAAGGTAACTGGCTCAGGTTAGGTTGCAGAGCAGTTACTTGAATCCAGGCAGCTTCTTTCAGAGCGTGAACTCATCAATCACCCCGTTTTGAGATCTGTATGCAAGCATGTTCACTATGGTGTGGGTATGTGTGTTAGGTACACTGTGGTTTTAAAAATAGAAGATGGCCTGTATTTTCAATAATAAGAGAATTAGTAAATAAATAATGATCTGTCCATAAAATGAATTATTGAACAGCCATTAATGCTCATGTCCTAGGGATGGGGGTATAACTCAGTGGTAGAGCACTTTGCTAGTGTGTGTGAGGTTCTACGTTCCATCCCTAGCACCACAAAAATAAATACCTTTCATGTCTTAAAGTGTCCTTAAAGATATGTAAAATACACATCACCAGTTTTTAAAGAAAAATGTGTTATAAAACAATGATTATATTTTTAAAAATTTACCAAAGTATTAAAGTATGCATGTCTCTGTTTTTAAACTATGTATGTTTTGAGAAGTAACTGATGAGATTTTAGGTATTTAAAATATTATCCTTTGTACCCTTTGTCATTGTTCCAACTTTTACATTGAATTTTCACTTCTCTTACATAATTTAAAATTTTGTACAAAAAACTTTGCATCATTCATTTTTAAAAATTTTTTTTTAGTTGTAGATAGACACAATATCTTTATTTTATTTTTATGTGGTGGTGAGGATCAAACCAAGTGCTTTACGCATGTGAGGCAAGCACTCTACCACTGAGCCACAATCCCAGCCTCCACATCATTCATTTTGTGTGGGACAGGAACTTGATCCTCTGTGCAAACATGAAAACCACTCTTTGCATGAAGTGGACACTAGGTGGCGCTCCTAGAATCCAATAGCCCTATGAAAAGCCACAGCAAAGAATACAGAGGGACCAGCCTAAGGCATTTCATACTCTTGCATTTAAGCTCGAACTGCAACTCCCTGGCATAGATGTATTTTACAATGACTTTTCCCACATAGCAGTAGGCACAGACCAGAAGTTGCTGCTGAGGTAGTTTTGAGTTGCAGACCTTGATCATTAGCTGAGCTGAGCTGATCTTTCCACAGGTGCTGGATGGAAGGTTAGGAATACCCCCAGCTAGAAGGTCTTCTCAATCCACGCATGCTTCATGCTCACACTGAAATTTCCGACTCAACATATTCCTCCTCCTCTTTGCAGAAACTCGTTTCTAGATCCACCCTAAGAAGACAGGGAAAGGAGGGCACTAAAGAAGGAAATGGTGTTGGAGTTAATTCTTCCAACCGACTTGGTATCGACAACTTTGAATTCATCCGAGTGTTGGGGAAGGGAAGTTTTGGGAAGGTGAGTCTTAATGATTCTTTAACTGTCTGAGTTAAAGTAAACACGTTATATGTATGTTCTTTATGTGCCTGTGTGTGTAAACATGCTCACTTGAGTGCCCCTACCCTAAGGACCTGCGGAGGCTCCCTCACACTTCGTCCTGCTTTGCCCTAGGTGATGCTTGCAAGGATAAGAGAAACAGGAGACCTCTATGCCGTGAAGGTGCTAAAGAAGGATGTGATCCTCCAGGACGATGATGTGGAATGCACTATGACTGAGAAGAGGATCCTGTCTTTGGCCCGCAATCACCCCTTCCTCACTCAGTTGTTCTGCTGCTTCCAAACCCCTGTAAGTATGACTCTGCCTCTGCAGCCTCCATCATCAGAGTTGAGAGAAGAAGATGGTGAAGATTTCTTAAAGTTGAGGATCAGAAAAAATTTTGGAATGGCTCCGAACATGGGACCATACAAAGATGTTGGTGACTTCTGGCACCCTTGGGGAAAAGAGAAAAATAATGAATTCACCTCTCCTACCTTCATGTTGTCCCAGGGAATGTTCACCTCGAGGGGCTGTGTGTTGTAAGAATGAAGAGCTCTTCATATAGGTTTTCTCTAGCAGAGCAAAGGTTACAGAAGGCTAAGAATAGAGTAAATATCCTGGGCTAATTTTCTTGATGAATTTGGCCTTGACTTTACTCCTAAATTCTGGACTGGTCCAGACCTAGGCATAAGAGGTCAGAGGAGGGATCTGAAAATATCTTTTTCTGAGAGAGTATTCCCAAGAGGGCACCTTGATTTGGAATATTCTGAGGCGTTTCTCCTAGCCTCAAACAAAACCCTTTGATTGATGTCATGGACTGATTTGGGGACTCGAGTCTATCCTGTAAGGGTTATGGCAATTAGGAATGCTTTTGGCTGTGGTTAATGGAATACCAAAAGTGGTTTAAACAGAAACAGGATGGGTTCATTTCATCAGTACAGACCTTGTTCTTGTTATTTCACGTGATGAGAAGTCTGATAGTAACAATGCTAGGATTGCATTCATTGCCCAGTGACATTGAGCCTGTCTTCCTCTCGGGGGTCTCAGGGTCTTTGCAACATCCTTCAGTATCACATCCTTACATAGCCAAAGCAGGAAGCACAGAGGCAGAGACTGAAGGGCTGCGTGGACCAACCCTCTTTTATCAGGGAGAGAAGATCTTTCCTAGGCTTAGGTCAACCAATCTTAGCAACAAGAGAGGCTGGAAGAGCAAATATCTGGTCAAGATAAGCTGGTATATCTTGATTGGCTTACGTCAACCTGGTTCATCCCTGAGGCAGGGCACTTTGCTGCTCATTTAGAATTGGGCTCAAAATTGAGCTTCTATTTTCCCTAAGAGTGGAAATGGTCCCTGAGAAGGGACCAAGATTCTGGTGGATAAGTCAGAATTCCTTGCTATCAAAGGCATTCTGGGAGAGTGACTTCTGGGCCTGCTCCATCAGGGAAGTGGAAGGTGCCATGGGAGCGGGATAGGGCATCTCACCTGGTCAGAGATGCTGAAGCACATTTCTATGGAAAGTAACAGTGAAGCCAGAACCAGAAGGGGAAGTTGAAATTACTTAGGCAAAGAGAATGAAGGTGAATACGCCATGTCTGATAAATAGCCTACACAGATCTGGAGGTGAGGTAGAACATCAGATGTGAATACATCTCAGTACTGTGGGGTACTGAGGCTGAGGAGGGGCCTGGTGGGAACTGAGGATGCATTAAGGAGTTTGGAGTTTAGTCTTAAGAGCAATGGAAAGTCATAGAAGAAATTAAAGCAGAGGGATGACATATCAAATTGCATTTACTTAACTGGTAAAAAACTAATTTCTTATAATATATGTGTCCTCCAAATATCTGTATCATTTCTCCAAAAGAATCAGTATTTATTAGTTTATGTGTAGCTTTTCAGAGAATGTTTTGTACATAAAAACATGCATACCACCTATATGTATGCATATTTTTTAAAAAATCAAAAGCAGTCATATACTTTGTTCACAATTCTATTCTTTATTTTTAATATAATAGTATATCTTAGAGATTGTTCTGTATTTGTACACATCCAGCTGTCCCATTTGAGTGGCTGTATAGTATTCCATTCCACTTTAAGGGCTTGCCACATTTTATTTAACTTGTTCTTTGTATGTGTGTGTGGGGGGGGGTTGTTCTTTTTAGATATAGGTGACAGTAGAGTGTATTTTGACATAATATACATACAAGGAGTATAACATTCTGATTAGGATTCTATTCCTGTGGTTGTATATGGTGTGGAGTTTCACTGGTGGTATATTCATATGTAAACAAAGGACAGTTGGGTCTGATTCATTCCGCTGTCTTTCCTAGTCCCATCTCCCCTCTCTTCCCTTCATTCCCCTTTGTCTAATCCACTGAAATTCTGTTCTTCCCTCCCCTACTTGTGTGTTTTTAAACCTGTTCTTTATTACCACCAGCTGTGCTGTGTTTCTGAATTGGCACTCCCAAAGCATGAGTGAGACCACCTCTTACCCCCACCTTCCCATCACAGCATGGATACATTGTTTTGGTGAGCTGGGAGATTTTTTTAGTACCAAAAAAAAAAAAAAATTCAGTGTTATCTTTGAAATTCTAACTTGCATTTCTCTGACTCGGGGTAAAACCTAGCATTCTAATAAGTTTAAGGGTCACTCACATTTATTGGGAAGGGCACATGTGCAGCCTGGAGAATGGGTGGAATGGGGAAGACTGGAAGCTGGAGGCAGGAGGATGCATTAAAGGGAATGCACACTGTGCACTCCCATGCTGCCCCAGTGTTGGAAACAACTGGGAGATAGCTAATGACTTCTCCAGCCTCCCTCTGCACCTCTGCACTTCATGGTCTGGGATCCATGAGACTACTGCCTCCTTGTCAGTGATCTTCAGTGGCTCCTGATGTCCTGGAGCTGACCTGCCACCTTGCCCCTAATTCTGTTCCCCTTTTCTAGGGTCCTCAGTTCCCTTTTTTTTAAAAAAAAATATATTTTTTAGTTGTAGATGAACATAATATCTTCATTTTAATTTATTTTTATGTGGTGCTGAGGATCGAACCCAGTACCTCATGCATGCAAGGCAAGTGCTCTACCACTGAGCCACAGTCCCAGCCCTTTTGAGCTGCAGTTTTCCCTGCCTTCCACTGTTCCCTGGAATAGCCTTCAAATGATTTCCTGTGCTTTGCCTTTGCCCATGCAAACCTTTCACCCATCCTTACCTCCCTCATCTAGCTGTTTTCTGGGAGAAAAGTAGGGTGACAGCTTGGGGTCTGAGAGGGACAACTGAAAGATGATATGGGTGGTCTGCCTGGATTTCAGGCTTTATCCTCCTGAACAACATTGTGAACATCCTCCTGAACAGCAGCAGAGCTGGGTTATCACTCAGATTGCCTCGCCTAGGGTCTGACACAGATTGGGTGGTCTTAGGTTAATAGTCATAAATGGCTGATAACCTAGATTCAGGCAGCTGACTGGCATTTAGAGGCCCTAGTCTGGTCTTGCAGAAGCTTTTGTTCTAAATTCCAGTTGATGGGCTGGGGATATAGCTTGGTGGTAGAACACTTGCCTAGCACACTCAAGACCCTAAGTTTGATCCCCCCACACTGAAAACAAACAAAAACTCAAGTTAGAACTGATGAGGCAAATAAAGAAGTACAGCAGACTCAGCTTCAAGGGCATTTTACTTATAAAAGAAAATCCTCGTGATTCTGTATAAGCAGTCAAATGTCTCACCAACAATTAAATCATGTTACAATAGAGAACAAGAAATTAACCTGGGACAGATTGGGAGCCCAAAGACTATATAATGCATAGTTTTCCAAGAAAAGGTATAAATTACACGATAGTCCAAAATTTTAGCAGCCCTGTCAGATTCCCAGTGTTCAGCTGCTAAAGCCTCTACTGGCATGTGGTGTATTTTTTTGTAGTGAAAGTCAGGTGTTTGTCCACAAGGTGGCAGTCGTTACTGCAAAGTGATTTTTATTTCTCTACCAGTGAAATAAAATACATGTAACTGCCATTAGGGTTTTAAAATGTGTGCATTGCAATATATGTGTCTAACACAAAGGATAAAGGGAATTCCCCCTGCCTTAGGTTTAGATGATAAATGAAGTGGTGGGAACCATCTTGAAAGAATCAAGTAAGTTTTTCTCATGCTAAGGTGGATTGCTGTTTTCATTTTCCTTCTCCCAGGTTTACAAGGTATGAGACTGCACGGTGTGCATGGCATTTCTTTACTACGTGTCTATCTGCAAGGAATCCTCAGTGACTATCTGTTTAACTATAAAGGGCAGAAAATGTTAGTTGCTTTGAGAAATGACAGCAGATAGATGATGACTTTTTAGCTACCCAGTTCTGCAGGGCCTGGCTTCTTGAAAGAGAGACTCCTCAGTGTTTAATGTTGACCTGGAGGAGTCTTCCCTGCAGAGTTCAGAGAGTCCTGGGGAGGCCTTGGAATCACTCTTCAGCCATTTGAAGATGTTTCACTGGAAAGGCCCATGTAGGAAAAGGACTCCCTTGTGTCCAGCCCTGTGGAATCTGCATTACTGAGGGTCCCTGGACTGCAGGTGGTGGAGATAAGATAGGCCAGACTGACTCTGACCCTTTGGTTATCTGAAGTCTTACAACACATTTTGGGGTTGACCCAGCAGCTACTTATGCACCTCCTCCAAACTTGTGAGCTAGAAACAGCAATGCTGTCAGAATCAGAAGACCTGAGTTCCATCCTAGCAACTTTGTTCCCCTCCATCTAAATAGCTTGAGTCTGTCCTAAAATTCACTTGCGTCTCAAGGTTCCCATGATGAAAACAGAAGCAAGATTGCTGTAAAGTTGTGAGGGAATGAACACAGAAATGCTTCCTACATGGCGTGAAGCGCTGCTGCAGAGCAGAGCAAGTCAACTCATTGTAACCACGACCAGCTTCCCCTACCCCCAAAGACAAGTGTCCTGGGGCTTCCCAGCAGCCAGTGAGGACCCCCACAGGGACGCAACCATGAGTACCCCCAATGTAGGAATTTTGGAGCTTCTTTTGTTCTTGGCAAAAAAAAAGATGAGCAAATTTCAAATATTAGAGTATATATCAAGTTTTCTACATAGATTTATAAATCCATATATTTACCACCTGAGTTGTTTCATTAGAGTATGTATTGCTTGCAAGTATATAGTTAAATTGGCACCTTCATACATTTCTGATAGCATTATATATTCTAATATTTTGTGAAGAATTGGAGAATCTCTATCAAGACTCATAAAGTGTACTGTTGGATCTGTTGATTTTATTTCTCACAGTCTAGTCTGCAGCAATGGCATAAAGAATAAATGTTGTGGGGCTAGGGTTGTGGCTCAGTGGTAGAGTGCTTGCCTCACATGTGTGAGGCACTGGGTTTGATTCTCAGCACTGCATAAAAATAAATGACTAAAATAAAGGTTCCTCAACAACTAAAAAAAAATTAAAAAATAGAATAAATGTTGTGCATAAAGATGCTTAATTATCAGTTCTTACTTTGACACTGTGCTGGATTCCACCTAAAAGAGAAATTGTGTAGTATTTCTCTTTCAGTGCCAGGCCTATTTCACTTGGTGTCCTCCAGCTTCATCTGTGATGCTGCAAACGACAGAATTTCCTTCTTTCTAAAGGCTGAATAAGAGTCTATCATGTTTACATCCCACACATTCATTGTCCATTCATCCGTATCCTCAACCATTCATTCATATTGTGAACAATACTTCAGTGAGCAAGGAAGTGCAAGTATCTCTTTAACATACTGATTTCATCTTCTTCGGATGTATGCTCAGTAATATGGATCATATGGTAAGTTCTATTTTTAAGGTTTTGAGGGACCTTGGTACCGTTTTCCATAGTGGCTGGGCTAACTTACTCTCTTACTGACAGCGTGCCAGAGTTCCCTTTCTTCTACCTCATTGCCAGCAGTGTTCTGTCATCTTTTTGAGGAGGTATTCTTATTCTGACAGATGTAAGGTGATATCTCATTGTGGCTTACATGTCTCTAATGATTAGTGATGCTAAGCAATTTTTATATACCTATTGACTATTTTTATATCTTCTTTTGAGAAATGTCTGTAATCCCTGGTTTATTTTAAATTGGTTTGTTTATTTTGTTTCTACTGAGTTATTTGCAGTCCTTGTATATTTTGGATATTAGCTCCTTATCAGATACATGGTTTGCAGATATTTCTCCCATTCTATAAATTCTTCACTCTGTCAGTAGTTTCCTTTGCTGTGTAGAAGATTATTGTTTTTTTTTTTAATTTATTTATTCTACTTAGGTATACATGATAGCAGAATGCATTTTGATTCATTGTACACTGATGGAGCACAACTTTTCATTTCTCTGGTTGTACGTGATGTAGAATCACATCATATATGCAGTCATACATGAAGCTAGGGCTATGATGTCCATCTCATTCCACCATCTTTACTGCCCCCATACCCCCTTTTCCTTCCCTCCTCTTTGACTAGAGTTCCTCCATTCTTCCCATGTCCTCTCCCCAATTATGGATCAGCATCTGCTTATCAGAGAGAACATTCAGTATTTGGTTTTTTGGGACTGGCTTACTTCGCTTAGCATGATAGTCTCTAACTCCATCCATTTGCCTGCAAATGCCATCATTTTATTCTCCTTTATTGCTGAGTAGTATGCTATTGTGTATATATACCACAGTTTCCTTATCCATTCATTTACTGAAGGGCATCTAGGTTGGTTCCACAGTTTAGCTATTGTCAATTGAGCTACTATAAACATTGCGTCACTGTAGTATGCTGTTTTTAAGTCTTTTGGGTATACACTGAGGAGTGAAATAACTGGGTCAAATGGTGGTTCCGTTCCAAGTTTTCTAAGGAATCTCCATACTGCTTTCCAGATTGGTTGCACCAATTTGCAATCCCACCAGCAATGTGTGAGCGTGCCTTTTCCCCCACATCCTCACCAACACTTACTATTGTTTGTATTCTTGATAATTGCCATTATGACTGGCATGAGATGAAATCTTAGAGTAGTTATGATTTGCATTTCTCCAATTGCTAGAGATGTTGAACATTTTTTCATATGTCTGTTGATCCATTGTATATCTTCTTCTGAGAAGTGCCTGTTCAGCTCCTTAGTCCATTTATTGATTGGTTGTTTGCTTTTTTGGTGTTAAGTTTTTTGAGTTTCTTATATATCCTGGAGATTAGTGCTCTATCAGATGTGCATGTGGCAAAAATTTGTTCCCAGAATGTAGGTTCTCTGTTCACTTCATTGATTGTTTATTTTGCTGAGAAGAAGCTTTTTAGTTTGAATCCATCCCATTTATTGAATCTTGATTTTACTTCTTGTGCTATAGGAGTCTTATTAAGGAAGTGAGGACCTAATCCAATATGATGAAAATTTGGGCCTACTTTTTCTTCTATTAAGCATAGGGTCTCTGGTCTAATTCCTAGGTCTTTGATCCACTTTGAGTTGAATTTTGTCCACGGTGAGATATAGTGGTGATAGATAAAATGAAATGATAGTTTCATTTTGTTGCATATGGATTCCCTCTAAAAACGGGAACAAGAGAGGGATGCCCTCTTTCACCACTGCTATTCAACATAGTCCTTGAAATACTAGCCAGAACCATTAGACAAACAAAAGAAAGTAAAGGGATACAAATAGGAAAAGAAGAACTCAAACTATCATTATTTGCTGACGACATGATTCTATACTTAGAGGATCCAAAAAATTCCACCAGAAAACTTCTAGAATTAATAAATGAATTCAGCAAAGTAGCAGGATATAAAATCAACACCCATAAATCAATTGCATTTCTATACATCAGTGATAAACCCTCTGAAAGAGAAATTAGGAAAACTATCCCATTCACAATAGCCTTAAAAAAAATAAAATACATGGGAATCAATTTAACAAAAGAGGTGAAAGACCTCTACAATGAAAACTACAGGACACTAAAGAAAGAAATTGAAGATCTTAGAAGATGGAAAAATCTCCCATGCTCTTAAATAGGCAGAATCAATATTGTCAAAATGGCCATACTACCCAAAGCGCTACATAGACTCAGTGCAATTCCAATTAAAACCCCAGTGTCATTCCTTATAGAAATAGAAAAGGCAATCATGAAATTCATTTGGAAGAATAAGAGAACCAGAATAGCCAAAGCAATCCTTAGCAAGAAGAGTGAAGCAGGAGGCATAACAATACCAGACCTTAAAATATACTACAATGTTATAGTAACAAAAATGGCATGGTACTGGCAACAAAATAGACACATAAACCAATGGTTCAGAATAGAAGACACAGAGACAAACCCACTTAAATACAGTTATTTTATACTAGACAAAGGTGCCAAACATGTACACTGGAGAAAAGATAGCCTCTTCAACAAATGGTGCTGGGAAAACTGGAAATCCATATGCAGCAGCAGATTTTTAACTTGATTGAATCCTGTTGTCTAGTTTTGCTTTCATTGCCTGTGCTTTTGGGGTCATATTAAGAAAGCCATTGCTAAGATCAATGTCATGGAGCTTTCATCCTATATTTTCTTGCAATAGTTTTACATTTTCAGGTCTTACATTTTCAGGACTGCCCTCCCCGCATGTGTAAAAACAATTGATGGTAAATGTGTGGTTCTATCTCTGGGCTCTGTATTGTGTATATTGATCTATGTGTCTATTTTTATGCCTGTGTCATGCTGTTTTGACTGCTGAACCTGTATAGTGGATTTTGAAGTTGGGTAGAGTGACGTCTCTGGCTCTGTTCAAGATTGTGTTGGTTTCAGTGCATTATTTATAATAGGAAAATGTTAGAAATAACTTCAGCATTCAGCAATAGGGGTATACTGAAATTATAGACTGGGCTGGGGGTCTAGCTCAGTGGTAGAACATGTGCCTGGCTTGTGTAGGGTCTTGGGCTCAATCCCCAGTACCAAACACACACAAAATATATATATTTACACACCCACACACATGTACACTATTTGATGAGGATTTTCAACCAATAAAAGGAGAAAACATAATAAAAAAGACACTAATTATATATAAAGCAGTTAACTGTTATGTGTCACACATTGTCAAGAGCACCTATCATTTATTATTCTTTGCGTCTAATTCTCACAATAGCCTAATAAGATATATATAGTCATTCTCTTCATTTTGTCAAATAGTGAAGTAAAACACTGAAGAGTTAAGATACTTGCCCAACATCCAACAGTAGGAGGTTAGAGCTCGAGAAATAATGTAGGATTTATGAAGATGAGTGGTATATATCCATATTAAGTTCTGTCTAAGACAGCAAATTGGTAAACCTGCCCCCCACAAAACAAACAAACAAGGACAGGCAGGAAATTATGTCAATAACTATCAGAGACTGTATTGAGGTAATGGACTTAAGAAATTTTTTTTTCTTTTTTCTATTTATCAAATTTGGTAATATAATTGTTTTTCTTTAACAAAGGGGATGGGAAGGAAAAAACCACCTTAAGTCAGGGAAGGTGCTTGGTCTCTCAGGTCCTGGGATGTGGGTCTGGTAAATGCTGCCTCTCTCCTCCCCCTTCCAGCTAAACTTTGTTCACACTCCTTTTATCCCAATCAGTGACTGTTGTGTCAGCAGCTGAGCCTTCTGGCATTTATGGCCTGGAATCTAGGTCTCCGCCACCCTCCGCCCATGGGCTCTTCACTTTGGTTCTCCTGCTGGAGTCTCAGCTGATGCCAACGGAGGAAGGGGGAGCGTTGAGGGGAGAGAGGAAGGAACAAAGAGGGCAGTAGCAGGAAGGGGGAGTGGCAAAGTAAATATTGGTCAGATGCTTTAGTCTTTGTTCAGAGACCCAGTTTATGGGAGCAAAGGTTCCATTTGGAAAACATGAGACACTGTGCCCAGTGCCCAAGAACTGCTGCTCAGTAGCAGGTCCCAGTGATGATTCCAGGGACACCCCATTCCTTGGGAAGTTACTTGAGCTCACATCTGCTGCCTTCAGGTAGGCTGCAGACCCCTTTGGAAGGCTGAGGCCCAGAGCCCTCCCCTCTGCCTAGCTTCTGCCTGGACTGCTGACAGGCATGCTCAGGGTGTAAGCCTGCGAGGGTGGAGTTCCTGGCAGGGCCAGACCTTTCCACACTTCAAATGTGGGTCAACAAAACTGAAATCTATTTTTGAAGGTTGAGGTGTCCAGGAATCTTGAGAACTAAACACCATCAATGTACACGCTGGCCCAAAGTGATTTCAATAGACTTCAAAGATGTTAGGCAAATGGCTGGTCACATGAACTCAAGGATAACATTCTTTTCTCTGTATCATTTTCTCCATTGTTTTTATATTAAATATTAGCAAAGGAGCGTGTGTGAGTGAGAGAAGAGGTGCAGCGCTTAGTCACGTGGCCCTGGAATTCACAGGTTGGCCTTTCCCCAGGAAGATGACACGCCAATGTAACCTTTAGTACAAGAGCTCTGGCTTGAAATTCTGGCTTGGCTAGGAGCCCACTTATCTTTAAGACCCCCTCCCCCCAAGCCCCAGATAAGGTCCTCCCCCCAAATCTATGTCCTTTTCCTCATGGTTGGCAGAAATACCCCTGGAAGGGCTCCCCAGGCTGGCTGCTGTGGGCAGGCATGTGGGGATAGCAGCCTACCTGAAGCCCTGTCCTGCCCCAGCTGCCATATCCTCTCACGTGATTGCTGAGTATCTGCAGGATGGCTGTGCCTTTGGTGTCCCAAGCTGCTGCCCACTGATGGATTGGGGGAGGAGGGAACACAGTTGGCCTGCAGTGGCATTACCCATTTGCTCTGAGTTGCTATGATTCTGGGCAAGGGAAGAGGCCCCGAGACTGCAGGGTAGAAGAGAAATCTGGCTGAAAAGCTAGAAAACATTTCCTTCTGCAGAGCTGAGGGTTCTCAAGAGGCCTTTGTCACCCTCCGCATAGTTGCTTGATTTATTTTTTTGACCCTGAATAGTGTGGGGTTTGCAAAAGCCAAGGGTGAAAAAGGAAGAAGAGTTCACTGAAACCCTAGTATACATTCTAGGTGCTTCTACTGATTACCAATGTCTCTAAAACTGTAGAATGGTGTTCCGTGAATATCTGAAATATCTACCTGAAATTATCTAGGAAGATCATTTTAAAGGTCTGGAAACTGGGGTCCAGAGAAGTTAAACAATTTACCCCACATCACACAGCAGCAAGAGTGAGCATGTGGATTCTTACCCAGGCTGTCCAGCTCAATTATTTATATGCCATTCCTTTATACCACAGCAGGAAATCTCTTCTGTCTGCAATGTATATAGCTGAGCAGGATAGTATCATTATGGAGGAATAAAAGCAGGTTTCCTCAATATGTAGTTTTTGGCCTTTTATGAAATACGTACAGATATTTCCTCTTATCTGTTTGTAACTAGGTTTCCTCCTTTCCCTGAGCAATGATGGTTACAAACACAATTTGGTCTGCTTATGGTTCATTTGTTATAGTTTGCCTTTGGCTTAAATCAAAATAGAAAATGAGCCAGAACATGGTGTTTCCCATCTCTGCATGTTCCCAACTTTTTAATAGTGTTTCATCTTTCTTTGAGGTTATTAATTGTGGGTCTATATCCATAGTTAGGCTGGCTCTAGCTCTTGAGGGGGAGCAAATGTGTGACCTGCCTTTTTCTCAGCTGGAGACCCCTGGGGACAAGACGTACAGAGGCCATCTCCAGGCTCCAGATTGGGGCAGGGGGCTTTGTCTTCTGCCTTCTCAGGCTTCTAGGCATGAGACTTTCTGTTGCTAAATGGGGCCACAAACATGAACGGGAAAACAGAGAAGCCAAAGTCCACACCATTCCCTTGGGTCTGTCTCTTTGGATAAGACTGCCAGGATATTTGGTGTGATAAGAGTTTGAGACAGTGGCCTTGAGGTTGCTCAGTTGAGGTTGCTCAGTAGCCTCCTTGCTAGCTGTCATCAATGACGACTTCCAGGTCGAACAGATCCGCCACTTCTGCATTTACTAAGATGGTTTGTGGAAGCGTGTGTGATTTCCCTTGACGTAACTGAGACTCTGCCGGGGTCAGACAGGGCCCCAATGTGTGATGTGTTCATGATGACTGAAAGCCTTTGGTGGTGGCGATTGCTTGTTCATGGTTTTTCCTGACCACAATTGGGAACTCTTAGAATCTAAAGATAAGAGAAAGTTAGAGATACCCTGGCCTCAGCAGTGTCCTTCATGGAAATACAAATGCCTTCTCCAGGGTGAAAAGGAGATGAACTCTCTGCCACATAGTTTAATGAAAAGTCAGTCTGTCCAGGGGCACTCTGAACAAGTGCTAGGCAAAAGAAGCAGCTGTTTTATTCCTTAGTCTTGTAGGAAAGAACACCAACGCGTGTGAAGTAGCAGTGTGCAGTACGTTCCATGTTCTAAGTGTAGTCCTTACACTGCCAAAGGAAAGATAGTTGAAAATAACCCGGGATCTGGGGAAGTGCCTACCTCTAGACTCTAGGGTCTGCTGGTTCACTTCGTTTCTCCTTACTTGGGCTTCAGGAACAGATCTGTAGAATATTCCATGCCACATTGCACAGAACTTTACCCTAACCACCTTGACCCTCACTAGTTGGTCAATTAGTAATCTAGAGGCGGGGGATTTTCATCCTTTGTGGTAAAAGAAATTTTTAAAGAATCACTGATTTGCATAGTGCAATGTCATTTGTCTGTTACTAACGTGCAGGCTGGATAATCCTTTCTTGGAGGGATTGTCCTGTGCATTGCAGGATTTTATTTATTTGTCTGTCTGTCTGTCTGTCTGTCTGTCTATCTATCTATGTATCTATCTTTGTAGTGGTAGGGATGGAACCCAGAGCCTCACACTTGCAAGCACTATAACCATGGAGCTGCACTCCAGCCCCACTGTAGGAGCTCCCCTGACCTCAACTCTGGAGATGCCAGATGTACCTCCCCAGTTATGACAATCATTGTCATCAGACATTGCCAAAGGTTCCATGAAGTAAGGGGAAGAATCTCTCCTGACTAAAAACTGTAGCCTTTTATCATTTTCAGGTGATCTGTCCTCAATGTGGGAATTAAAGTAGGCTAGCAGATTAGTTGTTTTTTTTTTTTAACAGATATCAAAATGAAATGTTTCAAATCTTTATGAAAATATAAACATTATTAATTTTTTTATGAGTTTATAGAAAGGCTGAGTTCCTTTTAGGGCCTCTTTACAGCTGACAGTGGCTGCAGGGATGGGGCCTCTGAGCTGGAGGAGATGGTAGCAGAAGTGTGCAGGGTCTGTCCAGTGTGAGCCAGGGGTAGCCTGGGTGGAGAAGTCTGGCCTGCTAAACTTCTCCATAGAGCAGCCTGCCATATGATAAGGCAGAGCTGTCAGAGCCCATGGCACCAGGGAGCCAAAGATTAGCTCACTGAGCATGTGTATAAAACGGGTTATGTTAAAAAGCAAGCCATGGAAATATGCAGCTCCTCTTGTTTTGGTGTTTAATCATTACATGTTCACTTTACCAACAAGGTATTGAATCAGTGGCATTTTATGAAAATCATCCTTTCACCCTGAGCTCACAGGGAACCCTGTGAGTCAGTTTCCCATCCTGTGTGTGCTGCACATGGCTGGATATTAAAAACAGAGATAATCAGAGCTTTAAGAAACATTTACCAACCAGCATGGAAGTTGTGCTCATAACATGAGTGTACTTTATAAGAGAGCAAACGGCCTGTTTTCTTTCTTTTGTTTTCTATTTATGGAAATGCCATTTCAACTTAAAATAGAGATGCCTTAAGTGCTATCTTCAGAACTCAGTGGCCTCTAAATATTAAAAATAGACCTTAGCCATCACAGGCATTGGTTGTTTCTATATTGAATGGTAATACTGAATTAATCTTGCATTTTAAAATTCAGTCAATGTTTATGGGACACAAATGATGTGCTCCTATAAGGAAGAGCAAAACGTGGGTCTACTCTTTAATTGCCTGCCATCAAAGATCATCATTATAACACCATATGATAGAGAGAAGAAAGCCATAATCAATTCTTGGGGAGGTTGGGTAAATTTCCCAGACAAGGCCTGTCTGAGTTACGTTTTGAGGATATATAGGGACCCCTACAGTTACAGAGTAGGAGACAACTTCCCAGATATGTAACAGCAGTGCAAAGTCAAAGAGGGTTAAAATTGCATGATATGCCTGGGAAACAGCAGAATTTTAAGAGAGGAAATGCAAGTATGATGAAGAACCAAGGTCACAAGCTCCTTTGCTAAGGATTCAATTATGGAGGTAAAAGGATCCAGCAAAAGATCTCAAGTCAGGGAGCCATAGAAGATTGCACTTTAGAAGGCTATCTCTGGTTGCTGTCTGCAGAGGGACAAGATAGCAGATCTGAAAAGAAGGCCTAACCAGTTGCCTGTTGACCCCAAGACAGTGATCATGGGAATGGAGTCAAGGAAACACAAAGGAGGTGGTCAACAGGACAATTTAGGAGGAATGGCCAGGATTAAGGCCAGCTGGGAGCCTGGGGAGAATGGAATATAATGAGTTCAGGGAAATCTAGTGGTAAGATTCTTATTTGTCAGAAACACTGTTCAGGTGGCGTTGGTGGGGGAGTGGCGGTTAGGTTTCTGTATCATCAGTGTCTTCTTGGTATAGCAGCAACTATAATGAGAAAGATTTTAGTATTTTAGAGGGAGAAGAGAGCTTAAGAAGCAGTTCTAAGAAAAGGTACGGAAATGTGGGATATCAGAAAGGAATCAGAAGGATGTGGTTTCTTTTTTATATTGTGTTTTTATTAGTTCTAATTAGTTATACATGACAGCAGAAAGCTTTTTGAGTCATTGTACACAAATGGAGCAGAGTTTTTCACTTCTCCAGTTGTACATGAAGTAGAGTCACACCATTCATGCTATCATACATATACCTAGGGTAATGCTGTCCATCTCATTCTACCATCTTTCCTATCCCCACATCCCCTCCCCTCCTTTTGCCCCATCCAAAGTTCCTCCACTCATTACATGCCTGCCCCATTATGGATTAGCATCCACTTATCAGAGAAAACATTTGGCCCCTGGTTTTTTTAGGATTGGCTTAATTCACTTAGCATGATATTCACCAACTCCATCCATTTACCTGCAAATGCCAGAATTTTATTCTCTTTTGTTGCTGAGTAATATTCCAATGTGTATATAGACCACAGTTTCTTTATCCATTCATCTGTTGAAGGGCATCTAGGTTGGTTCCACAGTTTAGCTATTATGAGTTTTATAGCTATAAACATTGAAATGGTGGCGTCACTGTTGTATGCTGTTTTTAAGTCCTTTGGGTATAGACCAAGGAGTCGGATAGCTGGGTGAAGGATGTGGTTTCTTAGGAAAAAGCAAGTGCCAAGCAGAAGCCAGTTCACCAAAGGACTCAGAACTATCTGTTGAATCTGGCATGAGGGCATTGGTGCTGCCATCTTGATATCTGCTCTCATCTTTGGGGTTTGCAGTGCTCATCTGAACTCTGTTAACCCACTGCAGCTTCCTTATAAAGTCTCTGTATCTCTGTAGTAAGGCCTGTGTCTTTCTTTCTCAATTGACAGTGCAAGATTAGTCTCTAGCCCAGTTTGCAAACATAGTTTGGGAAAGGATTGTTTGAACAGATCTTGTTCCCCAGACAGAGGGCCAAAGTAGCGATTGTTGTGGCTGCAATGGATGAACCAAACTCCAAATAGCCTGTGGAATGTATATTCCAGATGGAAATGTGAGTAAGTATTTCACTACTAGAGAGCAGAGGAGGAAGGAGTAGATTCTCAGTGGATTCCCAGGCACTGTTGCGAGACAGATATGGAATATTTGGGCCAGATTGTTTTCCAAGTAGGTAAAATGTCTCATCAGACAACTAACCCAGAATCTCCTCCTAAAGATAAAAAATATCTAATGGACACAAATCAGAGGAAGAGATGAAAGCATGGCTTTTTAAAAAGTTTGTAAAGTTTAGATACCTCTGCCATGAAAAGTGATCTAAGTAAATGAAATGGTATTTTTACTCTATTCTGTACCCATGTACCAATGAAATCTATAAATATCTTCAATGAACCTGCTCTTATTTTATACTAAACCAATTTTTTATGAAGAGAATTGCACTATGTAAAATATTAACTTGAAGAATTCTATTATGCATGCTTTTGTTAAGTGACTAAAATCTTTTTTTAAAAAAGTGAATAATCACCTAAGAGATCTTGGTGAATCTGTTTCAGTGTAGTTCAAATGAGGATATTTTTAATCAGGAGGCAGTGGTCACATGCGCTTCTCAACCACCAGGGGGTACTCCAAAGGCTAGTGATGTCTAAATGATTAATTAGCCAATCAAAATTAAAATACCATGTCTAGTTAGCAATCATCTGCCCTCAGAAATGGTTGCTTTACCAGGGCAATAAAAGTGATCTTTATCATGATGTGGAAACTGTGCTATTAATACCATGTCTAATTTCCATTAACTTAATTAGCAGTCCAACTAATTACAGGACTTCATAGAAATGGCATGAGAATACTATGCAACTATTAAAATTGTGGTCTCTATAATTGATTGTATCAGAAGTTGTTATGTAATTGTAAGTGAAAAGAGAAGGAAGTTTTTCATTTTCTTTTTCTTTAAACATGCTGTAGCATATTAAGTATAATTAGGACTTAAGGGGAAATTAGTTAAAATTACCTTGTAAGTTTCTTACCTGCCCTGGACTCTCCAGTTCTTTGGAAGCTAAAAGCCATGCCTAGTTTGTTTCTCTTTGCATTTAGGCTTCTATCTCTGATTGTCAGGATTATAGGCAGCTTACTTTCATTGTATTTATTTTTTTCTTTAATTTTATTTTGTTATTACATTAAACTATGAATGGACATGTAATCACTGTAATAAATGAAAAAACTCAAACCTTACAAAGGGAAATGAAGTGGCATCAGCAAACCTGATTCCCTTATTTGACTCTTCCACAAACTGTTTCAACAGTGGGTAAGGAACTTCACTTCTTTGTATTTTAGTTATATGAAAGGATTGGGTAAGACAAATCTTAGCAGTTTGTTCCAGTGTTTCTAAAGTTCTTGTTTAAATCTGATAAGCAAACAAATATAGTCACCTGCTATGTTAGCTTTCTAAGCATTTATGGACCCATACCACAACCCAGGCTTGGTGCTTGGTATTCTCAAAGTTATATACCACTCAGCATCTGAGCTCTGCCTTAAAGACTTCTGGTCCTTCATGGAAAACAAGAACAAAAAGCCAGTCTAGCTCAGGGATACTGGGCGAGCTGTGTGTGGACCAGAGACATCAAAGGAGGCACCTGCAGGAGAGGACTAGGCTCAGGCTTTGCTATGTCCCTGATAGTATGTTTATTGCTTATTTAGGCTTTAAAGAATATCTGGCCTGGATGTTTCTTAATTTGCCAACCTGCTAGTTCTTTTCCCAGTCTAGCACATATGGCAGTAAGTCTTGTCAGGTTTTGCTGCAATGGGTTCAGATTGCTAGGAAAACACTTGGTCTTTGAAAAGAGCTGTATGTTCCTCCAGGTTTGAAATGCAGAGTATTATACTGGAGACATATATCACCTTCCCAAAGACTAGTGTCTGTGCTCAGACAGGATGTATCTTGCCCATGGGCTTGACAGAGGGGTTGTTAGGTGATCAAATTCACTTCTGACATCTTCTGGGCTGTGCAAAATGATAAGTCAAAAAAGAAAAATTAAGCCATTTGGCTCCCATTCCTTGTTTCTTCCTTGCAGCCTTTTAATCGTGCTTAATGTGGTTAACTTCAAGTGGTTTCCAGTTCAGATGTGGTGCAATCGATTTCCTCACAAGGGTGCTTTTCCACTGTGACCTCTTTGACGTCAGTTACTGTTTCCTGTTGATTTGAACTCCCTATTCACCCTTTAGATGACTTTGTTAGAGCAAAATAATAAAGCAATAGCTCTTAGGAGAAATTCAACACAATGCTATTACTGTAGATTTCCTTCTCCTTGCCCACAGCTGTTAGTAGCCTTCTACAGCTTTGGATACTATGGAGAGAATGTTATTCAGATAAAAATATTCCACAGCTACTCTTAGAATTTGGGTAAAGAAGTATAGATGTGGCTCCCAGATTAACATTACCTTATAGCAATAACTAAATTATTCATATCCATGTTTTTTCTATTCTTTGAATTATTTCCAGAGGTAAGCTCCATCCCCACTGCGATCCTGAATATCTTGACTGTTTCTTACTGCCTTAGTTTCTAAAAGGACATATTGTCAAATGAAAGGTACATCTATAAAGCATGAGGACTGTAGATTCTTGGTTTAAACAGAGAAAAATCTTTCTCAATCTGGTTATAAGAGTGAGTCAACTTTATAGAAAGGGAGACTAGCTACTATAAAAAGTCTCATAATAATATGTTGTAGCCCACAGGGGAGCACATTTGCTTTGCAATAATACTAATATTATTATAAAGTCCTTAAAGTAGAAAGTATGAGTTATCATTCAGTATTAAAACATTAGAAACTGACTAGAACTGAAACTGTGGTTAATGTGTTTTGGTTATCAAATTTAGTTTTATAAACCCTTGCTTATTAGCAAGCACTTCTCAGAAAGGAAAGTCCTGATCAGGTCAAAGCCTTACCAGAAGGCATCGGGCAATGCCCCTGTGCCCCAGCAGCGTGGCTAGGAGTCTGTGCATCTCTGTGAACCCTTTAGCTTCCCATCCTACACTGAGAGTTGAAGAACTATAGTAACTGCTGATTCAGCTGCTGTTTCATTCCTGTGTGTGTGTGTGTGTGTGTCTGTGTCTGTGTCTGTGTATAAGTGTGTACCTGTGCCTGTCTGAGAGGTCCATAAGGAGGCACTGTCTCCACATCCACAGCTCACAGAAGATTACTACCAAGGGGCTGCAGCACCAGCCAGGGTACCATCCTATACCTGGTGCAATTGGGGGACAGCCATGGTGCCTGGAGCTCTAGCGGAGGTGACAATGATGATGAAGATAATACTAATAGTAGTTGCTAACCTGTTTTGAGCAGTTACTGTGTGCCCGGCACTGTATAAAATGCTTACTTAACTCATGTTGTCCTTATAAGACAGTGAGTTCAATCATCTGACTATCCTCATTTTGCAGATTTGAGTTTTGAGAGAGATGAAATAGGTACAGCCAGAGCTGCATGTACCTTCTAACATTGTAGCTCCAGAGTCCAGGTGCCATCACTGCACTGTGCTCCTCTAGGTGACTTAGCAGGGACTTCGGCACTGGGCACAGGTCTTCTCATAGATTTAGCTGTAGTTCTACCTGTAGAACTGTATTTGTTGAGATTCTTTTCCAGGCCTGGCACTATATAAGGCTTTTTGCTTCTGGTTAATCCTTACATGATCACTGTTGTTGTAGATGTTATCCTAGATTTATAAATAAAGAAACCTCTCAGCCCTTAAAAGTTGGTGTATGTTTTAGTTTAAATCTTCCTGGTAGCAAGAGAGAATTTATCCCAGGCTATGCAAAAAAAAAAAAAAAGGTTGAACTCAAAATAAAGATATAGATGGCCAAAGACATCTCATGGAATCCAAGGGCAGAAGCAGGCCAAGACTGTCAGAGAAAGATTTGAGGAACCCAGGTTGTTTCCTTCTTATATCCTCTCCCTGATCTCTTGATTTTGTCTCACTGTTTCTACTTCATTCTTCTCTCCCATCCATTCATCCACCCACCTATCCACCCACTCATCTGACTTTCCATACACCTGACCATCTGTCTGTCAATCCATCCATCCATCCATCCATCCATCCATCCATCCACCCACCCACCCACCCACCCACTTAGGCTCTCACCACTCTGATACACCAAGGCATTTCATACGTTCATACCACAAAGGCAGTCTCAGCTCCTTGAGTCACATTTCATCATTTCCCATACACAGGCCAGTCTAAATTAAAACCTCCTTTTCCCAGTTGAAATTTTCTGGGAAACAGACTCTGGGAGGCCCAGCTTGGTCCAGCTAGTTGTCTATAGGAGGCTCAGCATTTACCCACAAAACCAGGCTGGGCAGTGCTCTAGGAGATTACCATGCTCTGAGTAGATACCGCCAAAGGTGTCTGCCACAGTTGCCTTATAGGATTTTGTCTGGTTCATGCTCACTCTACAATCACCATCCTTAGAGAGTGTTATCTTGTCACTGGTACCATCTTGGCATAGCACGTCCATTAACCCAGGGGTTTGACCTCTTCTTTTTCTTCCTGTACTTACCTGTTAGTTTCAGCTTCTAAGAAGACTCCATAAATAGGAGCTTTAAGGAATGCCCACTAGTGACAGCCACTGTCAGTTCAGGGGATATTTTTATCTTCTTTGGCCTGGAGAAGTAGCAGCTCTGGACTGAGAGCCAGGGCAGAGAGTTGGCCCAGGCTTCAGTGGGTTAATGGAACCAGGGCAGGTGATGACAGGAATTCTGTTCTTACCAGACACTGGCTTGTTGACCTCTGTGCCTATAACTCACACCTAGGCGTGGGGACAAAGGGATTTCTGAGTTGTTTTATTCCCCCAGGTTTTCATCATCCTGTGTTAATGACTTGCATTTGTGGTCAGTTGAATCAGAAAGGAAAGAGGAGCAAGAGATAGACAAAGGGTTTGGCCACCTTGAAACCAGCCTCCTGGATCTTAGGTTTCCTACCACACATGTCAAGGCAAATTTACCTTAGAGCAGCCAAAACCTCAAGTGGAGCCGTGCAGATGTTTAAGCTCAGTTTCTAGGAAACTTGGACTTTAGAAAACCCAGAATGGTTATGTGCATCGGTTTGAATACAGAAAGAGCCACCTTGGCCATCTCTGCTTAGGGTGGGATTTGGAAAGTTCACCCTGCCCCAGAAGTGACTCACGGCAACCTTAATCCAGCATATGGTATCTCCCTAATGCAAGATTCCCCAAAAATGCTTCAGCTAGTTGCTTCACAGTTGAATTGGTAAAACATGATTTAGCATTTGGAAAGTAATCAGTGATACTAGTTCTTAAATAGCATAGATGGTGAGTGGAGTTATGTTATCTTTTCCCTCCTTCCAGATTTCCAATGTAGGTGACTCCTTTGTAAAAGGCACCCACTAAATGTGAAAAGTTTCCTGTAGGTCAGTGGAGTTAATGACAAAGGAGTAAAGTTTTGCTGGAGTGATGTATTTTTGTGGCTGACATTGTTTTATTACATGCGGCATGTTCCAACACTTACTGGAGTCTTTTACGAGCCAAATCCCATAGCTGCCACCTGTTTTACCCCAGGCACTGGCCTTAAAATTCTAATGGAGACCAGTAGGTGAGTGGTCATGTTTATTAATAGAGCTGAAGTCCTGCAGCTCTCAGTTGTGGGTGACCTGGGATGGGGTCAAATAAAACACCCCTTTCTAGCCTTTGGCTTCTTTACAAATTCTTGATTACGAAAATAGCAATACAGTGACAGTGAGGCCTCACACTGGGCAACCTCTGCACCTGACAGCTGGTCTTCCTGTGTAGTCTCTGCGCTCTGCCTCAGACCTTAGCTTCAGTTTTTTGTGCCTCTCTGAACCTTCTACTTTAGTGTCCACTCTGGCCTGATTTGTGTATCCTCGTTTTCAAGCTTAGCCAATCAGTTCTTCTCAGAAGCTTCCCCAAATTCCACCCTAGCCTCCAGTCTGCTCATACGTTCTGCTTGGTGTCCCCAAAATGCTATTTGACCCCTCCATTGTACTTACATGCTGGGTAATGTGCTCTGTCCCTGTCCGTGAGCAGGGGGGGCTCTCCTCTATTTTAGGATACTTGGGCCCTACTGAGGGCCTGGCACACTGTGTGTGCCCAGTAAGCAGTTGTTCTTGCCAGGAAACTTAAAGGCAGCATAATCAGCCTCTAAAAATTGCAGTAGGTACTATGAAGCCTCTGTACTAGAACTCAGACCCCTGGACTCTTGGGACCCAAACCAGAGCCAGTCCACTCTTATTTTAGATACCATTCCAACGTACCTGATGGCCTGGTTACTTTAGGCCACAGAAAGGCCCTTGGTGGGGGAAAGGGTGATCACTTAGTGTCCCTTAATAATGGACAGCAGGATGTGAAAGTTTCTCTTTCTGTAGCCACTTTCTGATCTCCACTTCCTAAATAACTGCTAAGACAGCTTTAAAGCCACATTTTCCCCAGTATCTTCCGTGTTTCAGATCAAAATAAGGAAACCGTGGAGGAAACACATGTGATCCTTGCTTCTGATGATAAGAGTAATAAACTTAGTGAGAAACTTTAAGAGGAACTAAAAAGTATGAAGAAATAAATGTCATCCCAGATCCCACAACCCAAAGCTGACTTCTTTTACTTTATGGCTTTTATTTTTGGTTCTTTCTATGCATATCTGCGTTTTGGGCTTTAACTGAAGTCAGTCTGCACACTCACATTTATGATTTTTTTTTAAACTGAAAAGATCTTCATTAGAGCCACCAGCAGTAGCACCATCAACTATTTATTGCATACTTGCTAGAAAGCAGCGCTGACATGCTTAATAAAATTTTATTTCAGCTGATGGCCCCTCACTTACCTCTCCCACCTAGTGATAAGTGGATCTTCTTTTCTGAGTACTGGAGATTTTTGTCATTTATCGCCTTCTCTGCAATAATGATCTTCAAGAAATTGCTGCCAAATCTTTCCCCCCTCTGCAGCAGACTTTTGAAAATAGAGTGAACAGAAGCGCAGGTAAATACAGCATTTCCTTGCAGCCAAAAATCATGTTGCTAGTTGATAGGCATATTTTTGTTTTTCTACCTTGTGACATTACTTGAGGTCTTTGATAGGATGGATCATTCCTTTTCATTAAATCCTTATTGCATCTCAGGGCTTGTTTGTTCCCCTTTCCTCCCTGCTTCAAGGGTTGATTGTAGCCCCAGGCCTGTGAATTGTACCTTCTGTTCTAGGTGGTGCCAGACAGGAGATTAAAAATGAGACTGAATGAAAGGACATGATGGAACTGTATTTTTGCAGTTCTGAAGCCTATGACCCCTTCTTGTTTTGCTGTGTGACAGGAAGAGGGTGTAGAGTTATGCGTATTATCTGAGAATCTACCTCCAGGGCTATAGGTGGATCTGAAATGGAGGACCAGAGGGCAGCATTTTCTCCCCCAGGCAGAGTTTTAACCCAGAGTCTGACTTTTAAGACTTTAGATATAAAAAAAATGTGTGTGTGTGTGTGTGTGTGTGTGTGCGCGCGCGCGCATGCGTGCGCAAACATGCATGCGAATTTATGTGCTAGAAGTGCGTAAAATTTCCTTTGGAATGCCCTTATCTTTTGAAACCCTTGCCAAGGATGCAAACCGTGGCAGCCTAAGTGTGGCCATTCACCTACTGACCCGGTTCCAATAATCAGATGTTCAGAGGAAGTAGAGGCTGTGTAGCTGCCAGTCACATCCATGACAAAGGTGAACAGGCTAGTTAACAAAAATGTATAAGGCTGACCTACTTACCCAGGGATGTTTTGGGATGACTTTTTCAACCTTATTCTTCATCAGGCCCCTTGCGGCTGCCCTTCCAAATGAACACCACAGTAGGTTAAAAAGTTCCTGTGGAAATGGAGCTTTGGGAGGTGTCTCCAGCGTGTGCTTACCCTCCCCACACCCACCACTAACCTGCTCCTTGCACCTGAGTCCTTCCCTTAGAGAAAATATAGGACAGCCATTGCTCATCAGAACCTGTCCCACCCATTTCTGCCTCTCCCCTGTGGGTCACACTGAAATGAGGGCCTCCAGCTTAGTCAGATAGCTTGCTAGATTTATGTTGTTTCCCATTTGGCTTATATTGGCCAGTCTGAAGAGTTGTGTTGGTGGCTTTGGTTTGGGGGAATCTTGCCATTCCCACTTCACTTTCTAAAATTTTACTTATTATTAGTAGAGATAGATATATTTAATAAACACAAGGGAATTTCCCCTTCTAATTAAGGTATTACTTAAAATAGGGACAAGGAGGTCACAAGGCACACTGCCTTCTGATAGCGATCTGCTTGACTGCACAGTGACACAATGAGAGGTGAGCCGGAGCACGCACATCTCCCTGCCATTGTTCAGCTGGGAATGTGTGGAAACCTGCCCAGCAAAGTTGATGGGACTTAGAACCCCAAATAAAGAGGGGTTTGGCATATACATAGCCTTTGGTAAAATACAAATTGCCTACACAGCAACCTCCTCTATCCCATCCCCCAAAGAGATCATCCCAGACCTTGAATGGATGGCACTCAACCCCGCGTGGGCTTTGGCTCATAAGTCACTTGCTCAGAACCCTCTCCCAATCCCCAACTCAGGTGACAGATATCACTACTTTCTCTACTTGTCCTTTGTTTTTCTTTACCAGAAAGTCTAGATTTGTATGTTTGTGTAACTTTATTTTTTAAATATCATATATTTCATGCAGTAGGCTTTCTGTGGGTAGAACTGTGTCCGCTTTCTGTCTATGCTTCTCTCTGTTGGTCCCCAGCACTTCATTTAGAACCAGCTCACCAGGAACTTCACAAATGCTTATGAGAGAGGACAGAGGGAGGAAACCCCTTGATCTTAGAGATCCTTGAATTAAAACCTTTTACACTGTACATCTCATGGCCACTCTTTAATTGAGATGTACACATTTCTTTTAATAGGCAGTCTAACTTAGCACAGCACCTGTTATACCACTTACCTTGTACCTAGGAACCGCACAGATAACTTTTCAGGAGTCTGTTTCAGCAGGAGGATGAGGATCCCTGCAGTAGAGATGGGCTCCTACTCATTTTACTCTCCCACTTCTGACTCCTGATCTTCTGATGGACTGAAGGGACTAAGTGGAGGCTCCTCAGAGACCATCATTAGATTTCTGTTCGGATGATTTATCTAAAGGGTTTTCCCTTTTCTTTGTTCTCAGCCCACTTAGGAGGACTTAAGTGCCTGTTGGATGTCCTTTACTTTCTATGGTTAACCCTCCATGCTCAGATGAAGGCATTTGCCTTTTGACTTGTATCGCTCTGTTCTCTTACATGGCCATTAAGGTGCAGAGCCACATCTAGAACCAAGGACTCCCAATGTGTTCTCTACTTGTTGCTGGTGGGAATTCAGTGTTGTGTGGCATTACTTGAAGGGGGTCCAGCTGTCACTCCTCCCCTGAGGGATCTGACCACTCAGACCCACCTATGCTCCCTGACAGCTGTCAGGAGGGTCATGGAATACCTCCCCTGACAGTCTCTCCACCCCTTGCCACACGCCAGGACAATATGACTGAACTCTACACTAATTGCTACATCTCCCGTTTTAACCTAGGACCGTCTGTTTTTTGTGATGGAGTTTGTGAATGGAGGAGACTTGATGTTCCACATTCAGAAATCCCGGCGTTTTGATGAGGCACGCGCTCGTTTCTATGCTGCGGAGATCATTTCTGCGCTCATGTTCCTACATGAGAAGGGAATCATCTATCGGTGAGTTAGGGTCACTGGTTCCCCCTCTCCTGGGTCATTCCCTACTTCATTCATTCCTCTATTTCTTAAGATAATCAAGCAAAGTCTTTTTGGAATCAAATTCACCAAAAGTCCAGGTGTTCCTTAAACATAAATGAGTAACATAGTGATGGACCCTGCCTCCAAACTCAAAACTTGGCCCATATTTACAAAATGGGCCAGAGAGGCTCAAAAGAGATTATTCATGAATTGGTTCAGTTGCAGGGGGGGTGTTGCTAAGATCCTGTTACAGTCCCCCGTGTACGGTGCTGAACACATATGGTTCTCTCTTTTTTCATTTGAATATCTGAAGTGAATTGGTTAACATTCTATTTCAAGAATGCATTAACTAGGCTGAGGTTGTGGCTAAGTGGCAGAGCACTTGCCTCACACATGTGAGGCGCTGGGTTCGATCCTCAGCACCACATAAAAATAAACAAAACAAAATAAAGACACTGTGTCCATGTACAACCAAAAAAAATATTTAAAAACAAAAAGAATGCATAAACTGCCGGGCCTGGTGGTGTACTCCTGTAATCCCAATAGCTTGGGAAGCTGTGGCAGGAAGATCACAAGTTCAAAGCCAGCCTCATCAACTTAGTGAGACCCTTTCTCAAAATAAAACATAAAACAACAGGCTGGCTTAGTGGTTAAGTGCTCCTGGGTTCAATAACCAGTACCAAAAAAAAAAAAAAATGCATAAACTAGACACTGTGGCTAATGTTACTTTACTTTGCTGTAAAGACAATCACAAAGGGGGTAGATTTGCCAGTGAGCAGTCAAGAGGTGACCTACTGATGAGCAGTGTCCTAAGTGATGGTATTTATCACTTGCAGCCCCCTCCCAAATAGGATTTGATTCCATTTCGTAACACACAATCTTTTGATCACAATATACCATAATTTGAATGGGTTCAAAATCTGGTTGGACTCAAAATTTGGTTGATATTGTTAGAACTTAATGGACTTCAAAGGAAACTTCAGTCAAAGATAAGGTTGGGGAGGGTGAGAAATGTGATAGTATTAGACACTTTTTATCAAATTTCCTTTACTTTTTCTGTTGTTGATATCTTCCTACTCTTTTAAATCACATTATAACTAAGTTGCCACATATACATTTTTTTCCTCTTGAGATACAATTGTTGCTTCCTTTGGCAAAAATTTTCTTTCATACTTTACATATGCTGAAATAAAGAATTTCCTGATTGAAATTTTCTATTTATTAGCCTTGCTAATAAATAGCTCACGAAAGGAATAGCATTATGAAAGTATAAAGAGAGCTTTAAAAACCATGAATATTCTTAAATGCCCTGGGAGTCAAAACAGGAAGAGAGTAAGCAGTAAAATTAGTAAAAATACCCGCCCCCCAAAAAAAAAAGTGGGAAAGCAAAGCAGGTATAACAGGTCCTGTGGGATGCAGGGCACCCAACCCTGCAGATGTAGCTCCTTTATCACAGACTGCAGACTCTGAAATGGAAAAGGCATGGAACCAGGATCCAAGGTGGAAAGCAGCAGTGGGGGGCATCAGAGGCCTGTACCCATTCTGAAGTCATGAGGTGGCCAAGGTGGCTTTAGGCACCCTGTGTTTTGAGCTTTCTTTACCAGGCTTTGGTGCTTCCCTGGTGGCTCCTGTGGACTTATACCTGTCTCCATGTGATTTGTGGAGGTTTGCTGATGTGATCTCCGTGTTGGAAAGAGTCAAGAGTCCTTCCTCAGGTGGCCTCATACTCAGGGCAGTGAGTTCTGCTTTTGTTTGCCTCTCCCTGGCTTGTCCCTCCATCTCTGCTCTGTTTACCCCAAAGAGTACTTTTCCACATTTAATTTTTAAGAATGATGACTTCCCTATCCAATAGGAACTTCTGTTATAAATCAAAATAATAATATTATCAACAGAAGCTCAACGGAATACTTGTTACCCTTACCACTACTTTACCACTATATCTCCCACGATGCTCCCAACAATCTTATTATATAACAACAACATCATTCAATTTGTTTAGATGAATAATTGAGTCTCAGGAAGGCTTAATTAATAATCAGGCAATGAGCCGCTAAGGAAACCAGAATTTAAACCACATTTCTAACCACTGGGCTACCATGTCTCCTCAGGAGAGATGTGGAGATTGAAGACACCACTAGAGAGCTGGTTTCTGATTCCCTTTTCATTGATAGGACAACTTTAATTCATGGGAATATGGCAGACTGGGAATAAACAGTATAGCCTAAACTCAAATTTTCTTGGGTACTCAGGGGCTTAAATGTATACTCCGTACTGTATTGCTGAAGGCAGCAAGCTTTCTTTCCCATGTTGCACATCTCTACCTGTTTCATTTGTCTTGAAATACAGATCACAGATGTAACCGATGTAGTTTCTGGCAAAGCAGTATCAGCCTGCATCTTGAAGTTTTATTTCAATTCATGGTACCTGTGGTTCAATTCTGAGAATTGATTTTAATTTACTCTTGGACTTGAATTCCATGTTCAGGGTCCGGCTGATATGACTGACTTTGAAGGGAGCACATTTAATTAGGTTAGATTCAAATGCTATTTTTGTCCTGTGGATTTATTTCACAGGATAATTTAATTCCATTCAGGCTATTGGCTGAGAGCAGAGTCTTAAGGGTAAAGCCTTTGAAAGCCAAGTCCTTGGAATTCACACATAGTCAAGGGCACATTTGAGTCACCAAGGGGATGAATTTGATATAGGAAGCCGATGAGAAACTTGGGAGCAGCAGACTCCTCACTTATCATGCATGTCCCAAGACAGCCTTGATCAGAGTCAAAATGATCTCTCCAGAAGATGCCTCTGACCTTTCCACGTAGAATTGTTGCTGGTTTGTTTTGAAGTTTTCTTCTGCGGGAAAAGGAGGTGTTTATTTTCCGTCAAGTTATAAGATAGTACCAATTGTAAATCATTGTCAAAAGGGACCTTGGAAGGTAGAGCCTTGGGTTCCTCCTGATGTGAATTTCCCTTTTGGTATACTGCACCTTACGGGGTGGGTCACAGGCCAGTCACACTTATGTGCACTTGTCAGCTTGTGTTCTGATCCTGACTCTTGCCTGCACTTTGTGGAGATACAACAGGAGATGGGTCTGTCCCTTTGCCTTTTGGTCAGAAGATCTAGATCCTTCCACTGCCCAGAAACCAAGGAGAATGGGCTAGAAAGCCAGCAGCCAGGGAGTCAGTCTTGTCAAGGAAAAAGACTGCTCATTCCTGCATGCTGGGCTAGTTGGCAGACTGGAATCCCAGACAGTGCTCACACATAATTTCCTCATGGCCTGGGCTTTTTTCCAGAGTAAAGCCCTAACAGAAAATTTAGGGAGACAGAGGGGCATGCAGCCAGTTTTCAAGCATGACAAGCACCATTTTCTATCATGTTTCATAAACTATATTAAAGCAGAATTCTGCCATAGCTGACCAATTCATCTCCAGACTCCTAAGCTGGACGGCACACATTTCATTTGCTGTTTCTGACAAAGTGTGGAATGCACCTGAAAAATATTGAGTGAGGAGGTTGATCGAGGGCATAGTTTGAATTTTGTCTCATTTACTGCCTTACACTTGAACACATAGCACGTCTCCACACACTCTTTCCAGGCATGAGTCTGACCACTTGGCAGGCCACATGTGGTAACCAAGCTCCAGGCGCCTTCTGTGGTATTTCACTGTCCCATTTTCCAGATGTGGAACTGGTCCACAAAGAGGAAGCTTTTGCCCCACAGCAGTTGACTGCCAGACCTGACACATTGTCTTCCACTCTGATGCTTACGTAGCACATTGACTTTTAGAGAATCACTATTGGTTTCAGTGAGAGAAAACATTCTACCTCATTTGACCTTTTTTTTTTTTTAAACTTAGAATTTGGGAAGATTCACAATATCCCTTGCAGATAAGTGCTGTTCAGCTAGATTCTGAACACAGTGGTGAGATCTGTGTGAATATACTATTTGTCTAACATTTTCTACGTCTTGGTTCTTAAGAGTGGTACAAGGGGCCACAGGGCCGCATAATTAACTGGGTGATTTGAACTTATCTGGGCATATCTTTGCCCAGGGAGCCCATGACAAGGTTGCCTCTCTGAGCATTGCTTCCTTGGCTAAGAATTAATAAGGATATGTTTCCAAATCTATTTGTGTGTTGGATTTTTTTTCCCAATACCTGAATTATTCCTCTCTACAGTTCCCCCTTCTGGAATATTGGGGCAACCTCCCTGTGATTCCCATCTCCCGGGACCTCTCTTACTCCTTATTGTGTCTCATCAGCAGATTTTCAAACTCTCCAAATGTCTTTCATTTGAACCTGGAATTTTGGAATATTACTGTTACCTCCCCTATATTAGAATTCAATACCCTCTTTATATTTTTTCTATTCATGCTAGTGAGAACAATCTTTTTAGATAAAGATGATAGTCAAATTTAGTAGCTCTTGCCCAGTGCAGTAGTGCACAACTATAATCTCAGTTACTTGGAAGGCTGAGGCAGGAGGATTGCAAGTTCAAGGTCAGCAACTTAGTGAGACCCTGTCTTCAAAATAATAAAAAGGACTGGGATGTAGCTCCATGGTCGAGCACCCCTGGGTTTAGCTCTCAGTGCTACAGAAAAAAATTTTTGGTACTCTATTTCCACTGTCCTCGAATAACATCATTCTTTCTACTCTGAGAAGTAGATCTTCTCTTTCTTGATCTACTTACTACAAAGACAGCTGCAAATGATCATTTGTTGTTTTTATAGTCTTATTTATTCAGGATGTGCCAGCCCTGGGAAAGCTCAGCAACATGAGTAACTTTCACATCAGGTTTTGGCTGTGTCTTCCCCAGGATTGATGTTGGAACTTTGAACTTTTTAGTCACATTCTTGCCTCCTTTTTTCTTAACTCCCCATGCTTTGCTTTGCCAGTGGTGGCCTCATTCAGTAACTACTCTTTTGCTGTCACCAGAAAGCTGTCACCAACCCTGGCTCCTTTTTCGAGGATGTGATAGAGCGTTCAGAGCTTTCCAGCTTATTAGAATCACTTGACATTTCTCCCAAATGTAGTCCTTCCCTTTCCTGCAGGGAAACTCAGCCTTTCTGTTCCTTTGCCCAGCCCTTGAGGACCTTTTAATAAAGGTTCATTGACTGTCAGCTCTCTGCCAAGGATACAGATATAGTGATGAACAAAACTGACAATATTCCCTGGTGAAGAATATGGTCTAGTGAGTCGGAAAGATATCAGTCAAATGCTCATACTATGAGCTCTAGAATGATACTCTAGAATAATTTCATATCACATTCTTCTAGAATAATCACATTATTCTAGAATAATTTCATATCACATTCTTCTTCATTGTACCTGTAGCCAGTTCAATGAAGACAAGAAGGACAAGAAAACCCCTCCTGGGCTGATCCAATCTGGTTAGAAAAAAATGGGGGATTTTCTTAAGGAACTGACTTTTTTTTTTTTTTTTGTCTGTCAAGTAAATTTACTGTCCAGTAAATTGCTTCTCAGGGTAGGTGTTCTCACAAGATAGTTCATCTGTAATTTGTTTTCCAACTCCAGAAAAATAAAAATACCATTAGAAAATTTTGTTTTAATCTTTAATTTACTGCCAATTTGAGGAGTTAATCAGGCATTTTGAAGCATTCAACATTGTTCCCTCCATTTCAGTGAGGAAAATACAGTTGAGATCAGAACACATTGACTGAGCTGCCACTTTGTACCCAGGCATTTTTTAAGGAGGTGTAAAGACAAACTGAGTAGATGTGATGTCTGCCCTTTGGGGGCTTTTTCTGTGGGATGGCCCACCGCCAAATAATGGCAGATGGATTTCAAAATTGGAGTATGCCTGTGGGGGGAGCACAGAGAATGACTAGTTGGCATAAGATATTCAGGCAAAACTACAAAGGATCAATGAAACCAAGAGTTGCAGGGGGCTGGGGTTGTGGCTCAGTGGTAGAGCACTTGCCTAGCATGTTTGAGGCACTGGGTTTGATTTTCAGCACCACATATAAATAAATGAAATAAAGGTCCATCAACAACTAAAAAATATTTTAAAAAAAGATAAGCAGGATTACTTATCTTAACCAAAACTAGCCAAACTAACCAAAAGAAAAAGAGAGAAGACACTAATCAAATTACAAATGAAAAAGGAGACATCACCACAGATACCACAGATAGCACAGAAATTGCAAGGCGCATTAGAAACAATTTTGAGAACTTGTACTCCGATAAATTGGCAAATCTGGAAGAAATGGATACATTTCTAAACACAGATAGCTTGTCAAAAATAAACCAAGAGGATATAGAAAACCTAAACAGACCAACAATAAAGCAGTGAGATTTAAGCAATAATAAAAAACCTTCCAACAAAGAAAGACCTGAAGCTAGATGGATTTTCAGCTGAATTCTCCCACACTTACAAACAAGAGCTAATGCCAGTGCTCCTCAAATTATTCCAAGAAATAGAAAAGGGTGTAACACATCCAAATTCACTTAATGAAGCCAGTATCACCCTTGATACCAAAACTAGATAAACACATATCAAGGGAAGTAAACTACAGACCTGATGAACACAGATGCAAAAATTTGCATTCCTGATGAACACAGATGCAAAAATCCTTAATAAAATTTTAACAAATTGTATTAAACAACACATTAAGAAGATTATACATGATGACTAAGTGGATTTCATTCCAGGGACACAAGAGTGCTTCAATGTATGCAAATCAATAAATGTAATTCATCACATCAATAGAATTAAGGACAGAAATCATACAGTCATCTCAATAAATGCAGTGAAAGCCTTTGACAAAATTCAGCACCCATTCATGATAAAACACTGAAGAAACAGGGATAAAAGGAACTTACCTCACCATCTTTTTTTTTTTTAATATCTTTATTTTATTTATTTATTTTTATGTGGTGCTGAGGATCGAACCCAGTGCCTCACGCATGCGAGGCATGCGCTCTGCCACTGAGCCACAACCCCAGCCCCCTTACCTCACCATCTTAAAAGCTGCATACAGCACATTTAAAGCCAACATCTTAGTGAAGAAAAATTGAAAGCATTTCCTCTAGAAACAGAAACAAGACAAGGTTATCTACTGTCACCACCTCCTATTCAATATAGTACTTGAAATTTTTGCCAGAGCAATTAGGAAAGAGAAGGAAATAAAAGAGATACAAATAGAAAAGGAAGAAGTCTTTCATTTTTGTGATGATATGATCCTTTACTTAGAAATTCCCAAAAGTCCCATCAGAAGATTTCAAGAGCTAATAAACAAATTCAGCAAAGTAACAGGATACAAAACAAACATACCAAAACCGATATACACCAATAATGAATTCACTGAAAAAAATACAGGAAAACAATTCCACTCTCAAAAGCCTAAAAAAATTTAAAAAACCTAAGAATAAATCTAACCAAGGAGGTGAAAGACCTGTACAATAAAAAGTATAGGACACTGAAGAAAGAAGTTGAAGAAGACTCTAGAAGATGGAAAGACCTCCACATTCATGAATAGGCAGGATTAATATTGTTAAAATAACCATATTGCCAAAAATGATAACAGGTTCAATTCAATATTCATAAAAGTATTAATATTTTTCACAGAACTAGAAAAAAGCAGGCCTAGAATTCATTTGGAACAATAAAAGACCCAGAATAGCTAAAGCAATTTAAAGCCAAAAAGCAAAGCTAGAGGCATCACAATACCCAACTTAAAATTATACTGCAGAGCTAAAGTAACAAAAACTGCATGATACTGACATAAAAACAGACACATAGTACAATGGACCAGAAGACACACAGACAGACCCACATAGGTATAGTCATCTGATCTTTGACAAAAATGCCAAAAACATATATTAGAAAAAAGAGAGCTTTTTAAACAAATGATGCTTGGAAAACTGGATATCCATAAGTGAAAGGATGAAACTAGATTCCTATCACTCATCCTGCACAAAAGTTAACTCAAATTAGATCAAAGACTTAGGAATTCAAACAGATACTTCACAACTGCTGGAAGGAAATGTAGGATCAACACTTCAACATATAGTCACAGAGAACAACTTCCTCAACAGGAATCCTAAAGCTCAGGAAATAATACCAAGAATTAGTAAATGGAATCATGAAATTAGTAAATGGAATTATGAAAAAAAGCTTCTGTACAAGCCAGGCTCAGTGATGCAAGCCTGTAATCCCAGCACTTTGGGAGGCTGAGACAGGAGAATCGTGAGTTCAAAGCCAGCCTCATCAAAGGCGAGGTGCTAAGCAACTCAGTGAGACCCTGTCTCTACATAAAACACAACATAGGGCTGGAGATGTGGCTCAGTGGTCAGGTACCCCTGAGTTCAATCGCCGGTACCAAAAAAAAAAAAGCTTCTCTACAACAAAGGAAACAAGAGCATGAAGAGAGCATATACAGAATGGGCTAAAATCTTTGCTAGTCTCTCATCTGACACAGGATTAATATCCAGAATATATGAAGAATTCAAAAAACCGTACCACCAAAAATAAAAATCCTGTTCATAAATGGGAAAATGAACTAAAGAGACACTTCTCAAAAGAAGAAATACAAATGGTCAACAAATGCATGAAAACATGTTCCGCATTTTTAGAAGTTAGGGAAATGCAAATTGAAGCTATCCTGGGATTTCATCTTTAGTTAGAATGGCAGCTGTGAAGAATACACATAATAATAAATGCTGGAGAAGATGTGGGGAAAAAGAGCAATTTTATATTGTTGGTGGGATTGTAAATAGTACAACTGTGAAAATCAGTATGGAGTTTTCCCAAAAAGAATAGGAATGGAGCCATCATATTATCCAGCTATACCACTTCTTATAGCACATTCACAATAGCAAAGTTATGGAACCAGCCTAGGTGTCTGTCAGCAGACGAATGAATAAAGGCAATATGGTATACGTATGCAGTAGAGTTTTATTCAGCCATACAGAAGAATAAACTTATGTCATTTGCAGGAAAATGGATGGTACTTAAGAGCATTATGTTAAGCAAAATAAGCCAAACTCAGAAAAATCAAGGTTATATGTTTTCTCTCATACATGGAATCTTGAGAGGAAAAAGAAAAGTGGAGAGAATCTAATGAAAATAGAAGGGAGACCAGTAGAATTGAGGAAGGGGAACAGGGAAGAGAGGAAGGGATGGAAAAGGGAGATACTTGGGAACAAAAATTGGCCAAATTATGTTGTTATATTTTGTGCATACATGAAATATGTAACAATGAATCTCACTATTATGTACAACTATAATACACCAATGAAAGTTTTTTCAAAAAGATGTTTTTTCAAAAAGTTTGAAAGTTTTTTCAAACTTCCTGGAGGAGGTGATATCTGAGTGTAGAAAATTAAAAGCTGAATAAAGAAAGATGTTTAAGTGGGGGGTCTGGTGGGCAAGCTTGAATAAAGCAGAGAAGCATAGGAGTCTATGGTGAATAAGTGAGTGGAGTGGAAAACTACAAGAATTTTGGGAGCACTAGAGCCTAACATTTAAGATATAGTGGAAGAGAGGTAGCAGGAATGGGGCTATGAAGGGATTATCATTCTTGAAATGTTTGAATTCTGTAACACTTAAGATTTGCACCATTGCATAGCACAGAAAAGATAAAAAAGACAGGAACTTGAACCAGATAGAAACATATTTCTCTCTGATATAAAAAGTCTAGAGGCAGGCAGTCCATGGAAGCTCCTTGGAGGCATCTAGGACCCAGATTTCTATGTTATTTGTCCCGTCCCCTTCAAGGCCACTTCCTGGTCTAATTTGCTTGCCAAAACTCCCAGAATCATCTCTGAATTCTAGTTCCAGGCAGTAAGAGGGCCAAACGGCACTCTTTCCAATGGAGTCAACTTCCTTTAAGGAGCTGAAGTTCCACATAATACTTAATATGGAATTTGCCAGAACTTGGTCACATGGCCATATCTAGCTACAGTGAAGACTGAGAAATATAGTATTATAAGTGACCATGTTCCAGCTAAAATCAGGATCCTGTTATTAAGAAAGGGGATAAGTTCTGTCATAGGAAACTCATAGTATCAGACACGAATTCCCTTCCATAGAGTTTGGGCTGTATGTAGCAAAGAAAGGAGAATCTTTGAAGGATTTTTGGCAGGTTGCATGACACGAGTGGATTTATATTTTACATGTATAGGGGGATGGTGGCATGTGTGGCCATGTGTATGATGGGTGATGGGGGTGGGAGGGGGTTCAATTTGAGGCAGTTGTGGTGTCCAGGTAAGAAGATAACAAGGACCTGAAATAAGTCAGTGGGGAAGGGCTGATAAAAAAGCATAAGTTCAAGAGATATTTAGTGAGGAGGACATATAGGACTTAGTGCCTGGTGGACTGAAAAAACCAGGAGTCATCTCCAGGTGTTCAACTGGAAGGTTGGATGGATGGTGGTACCATTCATTAGCTAGGAGAGATTATGAGCCCAGGAAGAGATCTAGGCTAAAGAGGAAGAGGAGTTTTGGAAATGTTATATGTTGGGCACATGAGACATCAAGGTCCAGTGGAGATGACAATATTGGGCAAGTGGATATGCATTTGAAGGCCAAGGAAGAGGATAGGCTGGAATTAAATATTTAGAAGTCATCTGGATATAGCCATTAGTTCCAGTTACAAGCAGTGAAATTACTCAATGGATGTCTTTTTTTTTTTTCTTTTTGGTACTAGGGATTGAACTCAGGGGTACTTGACCACTGAGCCATATCCCCAGCCCTATTTTGTATTTTATGTAGAGACAGGGTCTCACTGAGTTGCTTAGTGCCTCGCTGTTGCTGAGGCTGGCTTTGAACTTGCGATTCTCCTGTCTCAGCCTCCCAAAGTGCTGGGATTACAGGCGTGCACCACCACGCCCGACCCCAATGGATGTCTTAAATGAAACTGTGAGCCAAGGTCAGAACCATGGGGAACCATTAGAAGCCTGCCTAGATTCTGTTCCAGGGTTAAAAAAAAAAAAAAGAAAAGCAAGCAACTGATACACTGTATCATTTAGAATAGATGTCCCCAAAGTGAAATTCTGTTAACAACATAATGCCATAAAAGAGTAGAAAAAGATCACTTATTTTAAAGTAAGTTCAAAAGGCAACATGTGGGGCTGAGGCTATAGCTCAGTGGCAGAGCGCTTGCCTAGCATGTGTGAAGCACTGGGTTTGACCTTAGCAGCACATAAAAAAATAAACAAATAAAATAAAGGCATGCTGCGCATCCTCAATTACCAAAAAAAATTCTTAAAAAAAAACCCAGCAACATGTATGCTTTCTACTAAAAGAACGATGTGTATGATTTTCAGAAGACCTGGGTGCTAGACACAGCCTGGGTTCTGGGGATCTGGGCAGGTTGCTGAATGCTCTGAGTCTGTTTGCCCATCTGTGCAGTGGGGGCACCATTGGCACGACATTCCTGTAGGGTGTTTGTAAAACTCAAATCAGATGGAAGTGAAAATATGCAAGTTCTTTGAAACATGCCACATCAAGATAAGAGATTCTTCACAATCATGACATCAGCTGATTTGGGTTTTCTTTGTAGCATAGGTTTGGGCTGAAATTATCCTTAAGACATTGTCTCTGGAATGAGGAATTCTTCAGATAAATGGTAGTTTTAGCTTGTAAAATTCAACCTTTTGAAGATCATTCTCTCTCTCTTTTTTTTTCAAATCAAATCATTTTCTTTATATTTCAGCAATATTTTGAAATTGTATGTGGTTAATATACTTAATAATGTATTTATCATAAACCCTCGCAGTAATTTTCTCAGAAAGCCCTGGAACATGTGGGGCAGGTCATATAACCCGAAGATTTTACTCTTGCATTTTGTCTACATTTCAGCTATGTCTTAGTTTCTTGGAGGAGAGCAGTGGACCTCATTTTGAATTTACCTCTTCTAGTATTGAAACAAATTATTGGTAATGAATTTGAGGGGAGATTCAAGAACCTTTGCAAACCATTGGTAGAAGGAATCTCCTGAAGGCTTAATCCCAGTAATGCAGGTTCTCATAAGACCCAGCTTAATAGCCAGAGAAAACATAAGCCTGGGAACACTTTGATTGTACTTCATGTCTGAAATCAAAATGCTGATCCTGGAAGGCCTCATCAGTGAGTAGACTTGCACATTCATAAAGGCTGTGATTATTTGGAATTAATTGATAAATATGTCAATGGCATTTCACTGGCTAAGGAAATCAGACCACCAGTTTCGTTCTTCATCCCACCAAACTGACAAAGCAAACTATGCTTCATTATTATTACAGACAATCTCTTCATTTGCTAAGCAATAAAAATTCAATCAATTGAGTTTTGTGTATTAGACTAAAACTGCCATTTGTCAGAAGTGATTAAATTGTATAGTTTAGCAAATGTTATAAAAGGCCTATGCAACACTGTGCTTTGTATCAGACTCCTGGGGAGTAAAGACAGAACCTTGCCCTCAAGCTCCAGGTGTTTATTCATGTCTTTAACAAATGTTTGTTGAACATCTACTATGTACCAGGCACATAAGTTCTGGGCAAATAAAACAGAAACCCCTACCCTCAAGAAGCTTAAATTCTAGCACAAGTAGTCAGACAAACAGAAATAGTAAGTAAATCAAAGGTTGAAGTGATAAGCTCTGTGAAGAAAAAGTTTGATAAGGGGGAAATAAAATTTGGGGAAAATCTTTTAGGATTTTACATGGAGGATTAAGAAAAGCTCTGAGGGGGCTGGGGTGGTGACTCAATGGAAGAGCACTTGCCTAGCATGTGTGAGGCACTGGGTTCGATTCTCAGCACTGCATATAAAGAAATAAAAATAAAGGTCCATTGATAAGTAAAAAGTATTTAAAAGAAAGAAAGAAAGAAAAGCTCTGATAGGGGACATTTGAACAGATGAGAAAAGACCCAAGGATGGGAGGAGGCACCACAAGGATACCTGACAGAAGTGCATTCTAGAGGAAGCCCTTGGGAGAGGAATGAGCTCAGCATGGTCAGAAAGAAGCAAAAGGACAGTAGGCTGGAGCAGGGTGGACTGGGGCAGCATGGTAGGAGATGGCCCAAGCTCTCTTGCTTTGATTCTATGGCATTGAATACCAGCTACATATACTAAGCATTTATCTTGCAAGGGGAAACTGCTCTGTAAGGAACTTTTAAATCCATTTGATTTAATTTCTTATGACCATTGTACAAGGTATGTGATGCTATTCTTATTTTCCAGGTCAGGACACTTGAGGCTCTGGGAAGCCCCAGCATTAAGTACATATGACTATATACTTTTTAACCTGATTTTTTCCACTTAATATATTATGACCATTTTAGCTTATCATAAAATTATTTCTGTTGCCTTTTTTTTACATTGTCTTTTAACTCTGACATTGATAAAGAGTGGTCTATCATATGAACCTACAGAAGTTATTGTGCATTTAAATTGATTTACTGTTATTAATAACGAAGCATTCATATACTTGTACATATCTATTTGGATCAGTCTTTGATTCTTTTCCTAGAACTACTGCTGATCAAAAGGCACACATGTTAATACAACTTCTAAGGCTGGAGTCCTAGATAAGAGTTGGGTTCCAGTTTTACATCTGCCACTTCCCAGTTGGGGTATCTTAGACAAGTTACTTAACCTCACTAAGCCTCTGTTTCTTCATTGATAAAATAGAGGTTCCTAGAAATGTACACCCAAGGGCATTTGCAGGAATGAAATGGGAGGTGCGTGTAAATTCTTTAGCCTGGGGCTTGGTATGTTGTACAGACTCAGCAAGATTCACTTTCTGAGCATTTTGTCTGCCGTCACTATTAGAAAAAGCATCAAAGCACACATTCTAACCATGGATGTTGTTTTTTATCTATTCAGTGCACCCACCCCCATAGACATTAAGGGCATAGTTTGATGAATTTTGACACACATATACAATTGTATAATCAACACTCTGTAATATAGAGAATACTTCCATTATCCCAGAAATTTTCCTGATGTCCCTTTAACTCCCTCCCATAAGCAACCAGTGATTCTGTGCTGATAGAATGTTAATGTCCACAATGAAATTATAGAGGGTCCTGAATGCAAAGCCACTTCTCAGTTGCATCCTCAAAAGTATAATAGGATGGGGTTCTTTAAATGGACCACAAGAGTAATGGTGTTCATGGTCAAAAGAAACTACCTAAAACAAGACTCCTCAGGCAGGGTTACAATCTGTAGGAGAATCAGTTCCAGGAGGGTACATACCAGCATATCACCAGTGGGAGTCTGAGTGTGTAAGGCAATATAGATTGTTTTTACTTTCCTTTTGATACTTTTCAAACATTCTATATTGAACAAAGGTTGTCTTTCTAATAATTAAAGTGCTATTTTACTAAGGTATTCATATCTGATATTGTGTTTTTGATCATGGTAATGTCAGAAGTAGGTTACCTGCTGTCATACCAGTTATGTCAAGCCTTAACATCTGGGCTGGGACCACTCCTTGTCTGTGAATCCTAATTCTATAGAAGTCCCAAAGGCATTGTCTTCTTCAGTTGAGGCCACCATAACCAATAATTGGCTGGGTGCCCTAAACAACAGAAAAAAATTTTTTCCTTTGTTCTGGAGATTGAAAGTCCATGGTCTAGGTGGTGGTCAATTTGGTTCCTGGTGAAGGTTCTCATCCTGGCTTACAGGTGGCTGCCCTTTCTCTGTGTCCTCACATGGTAAGGGAGTAAAGAGAGTACAAGGTCTCCGGTCCCTCCCATCACAGACGGACCTCATTTAACCCTAATTATCTCTCAAAGGTACCACCTCCAAATATCATCACATCAGAGGCAGGACTTCAGCTTATGGATTCTGCTGAGCCACAATACTTCAGTCCATAACAGTCAATCATTCTTACACATATTGAGTTATCTAATATTTTCAGTTACTCGTAAGCAAGGTGCTTTGCAGCTACTTGGTTTGGTAGTGTAAAATCTATCTGGAAATGATTTCAGCCCTGTGAATAGCACTTACTGGAGTTCGGCACATAGTGGATTGACATGAGAGAACATCTGAGGGTTAAACCTAGGCCTAGTCATTCTTTTGGAGCATTGAGCCACATATATTATTCTGGGATCTGTGCTTTGAGGTGTGTTGAGACCAAATCCATTTCCTGGATCCCAGTCCTTGGGTCTAGCTGGAGAAATGGCTGAGTAGATAGAATGTAATACTCTAGTTGTTATAGTTTATCATTTGATAGCTTTTTCCTTCTGTCTGCAAAGGTCAAATTTTACTTTTTAGTAAACTCCCTAAGCAAAAATATAGATTGGTACAGTGCCCTATTGCCATTTGGCAAAAATGCTCATATATGATAAATTTCAAGATTTGGTTGCAAAAAGAAGGTAGTGAAACCTGATAAGCAAACTGTCCCACTCCCTGGAAGATAGTGTCCTAGGAGTCTGGTTCCACAGGTGTGGGGGTGGGGCAAATGATGAGAAGGGGGCAGTTTGACTGCCAGATCTTTTGTATGTCTGTCTTGTCTTGGCACTGCTCCTCCAGCCTCCAGGGTGTCCATGCAAACATGCCCTTTCACTGCAGAGTCACTTTCTGTACCATTCTCAGCATCTGCATGGGAATTTGTTTTGTCCCAGGATCAAATTCTAGAACCTCAAGGTTGAAAGGGAGCTCAATGTTATATACCCCTCCTCTTTCAAAACATGATTATCTAGCATTTTGCTGAGTGATCATTTTTCTTATGCTTAAACACCTCCAAGCAAAACAGAACTTAGTTCCATCATTTTTAGGCACCTGTGACTGTTGAGAATGTCTCCTTTGTGTTGACTCAAGCAGTTTGTCCCAGTAGTTTCCATTCATTGACTGTGGGCTGTCTCTAAGGGCAGACTGAAAAAGAAGCAGATTTCTTCTTCAGAAAAGCCTTTCAGATATTTGAAGATAATCTGAGTCTCGGTTTGTTTTACCTGTCAAAGAAGGAAGTGCCATCAGCCTGGTATTGCTTAATCTGGCTGTCTTTTCACAATCACGGATTTCTGAGTAGTCGTAAATCATCCATGTCATTATGCATTCTAGATCCTGGCATTGATACCCAGTTCATTTGCTACATTCTTCCTTTCTTATGAAGCAGGCCTATCTTCTTTATTTTTTTGGTGGTTTATTTTTATTTATTTATTTATTTATTTTTAAAAAAACAACCTTTATTTTATTTATTTATGTATGTATTTTGTATGTGGTGCTGAGGATCGAACCCAGTGCCTCATGCGTGCGAGGCAAGCGCTCTACCACTGAGCACGACCCCAGCCCCTATTTATTTTTTATTGGTTCTTTTTAGTTATTCATGGGCTATCTTAACTAGCAGTTGGTTAACTAAGCTAATGTGAGTTATGGTGTTAGTAGCTCACACTACCATCTCCTAAGTAATACTTGGGCCTTAAATTGCATACTGTTGATACCGTTGATACTGAGTCTAGGGTAGCAAGCGTGGTGGGAGGTTAATTGTTGGTGTGATAATCTCAGAATAGGCGTTCAGAGTTTCCTTTTGTGTGGATCTCAGGGGAATATAATCTCTGTCAGCTCTTGTGAGTATCATGAAGCCATTAAAAGAACGATCCACATTTCACATCAAAAGAAAGAATAAATCTAAATTTGTTGACTTAAGTGTTTTGTTCCTACTTGATAATTACGTGGGAAAAATATATGTTAGAGAGTAGTGTGTTTTAATTTTAATTTTTTTCATTTTAATCCTTTAAAAAAAAAAA